>CM069441.1:154576298-154629989 GCA_035610835.1 Ophiura sarsii | reverse complement strand
GGTGTTACGAAAATGAGCTGTTCATTCCATTCCGAGGATAGCCTATGTGGACCAGTGCATTCATCTGGTGATAGGACTGTTGTTCCCCTACAAGCATTAAAGGGTGATGTAACCACATACCTGAAATCTCTTCATGCTCTTCATCTCATTTCTCATGGGCGGACACAACAGTTACAGGAATGGGAACTAATATGCAATAGAGGAGGAATCTTTAACTATGATCATGCTGATGGAACTGAAAGACTAGAGAACCTTACTGTGTGTCCAAAACACAGGAATAACTTGGGCGTGAATTGGAATGGGGCGAGACAGAAAACATGTAAACACCCGAATCATGAGGGGAAAAAGAGAGCTTATTTGAACATCAGACGTGTTAACAAACCTATGTCACAACAGATCTTCAATATCTATAATGTCACTGTTCCTATTGGCTCCGGTAAGTTTGTCTTCTCACTATTTAATTATATTTCTAAGACTAGGATACCAACCAATCATAGACGTAAATCAGGGGGAGTTTGTGTGCATGGATAAATTCTTCCCTTTTTTGAACAAGGGTGTATAATGTAACCCCAATTTGTTTTCATTATGAATATGTCTATGTGATTAAATTAGCATTGAACCACCTACATTGACTAATTTGTTATATGAATGGGCCCTTTTTTCAAACTTTTCCAATTAATATGAACCTATAAGTGATGCACATTTACATACAATATACTAGATAATTTGGATCAAAATGTTACCCTAAATTAGTGCAATTGGTATAAAAATGGGGCAAAGACGTTTATCAAAATGTTGACTAAAAGTATTCACAACATTGCATAAATCACGTTTATAATTAATAGAAAATCAGCCTCTGAGTGGGCCATATCCCCCTCAAACATCCCCATGAGCTGGAAAGTGACGCTACCCCCCCCCCCCCCCCCCCCCCCACACACACACTAGCCAACAACAAATTTACGGTACTGCACCTTCTCAAATATGCCCAATTCACAGTGGCGTAACTAGGTATTTCATTTTGGGGGGGCATAAGGGGGGGGGGGGGCATGGTTAAAAATCGAGGGCATAGTTAAAAAATGGGGGTGCATTTTTTTGCAGATAGCTTAAAATTGCACTTTATGGACAAATGCGCGTGTAGCCCGTGTACTTTTTTCTTCTTATGTGGACTTTTGACCATTATAATACCATGATTAGTCTTGTCAAATGGACCGACAGGGCTAATCTGAACCAACACGACAGTCAATTTGATCAACTACTTTCATGTACTGCACTATCATGGGTAAACATTGTATTTTGTCATATTTCATTTGGGGGCATGAGGGGCATGGCTTTTGACTGGGGGGCAGATGCCCCCCCCCCCCCCTTTCCCCCCTCTGGTTACGCCACTGAAAATTCATAAAATATACCCCTTTTAATTTCAGCTATCTGTAACAAATGTCGATTAAAGCATTACAGAGAGCAGCGAGACAAAGGTGAAAGCAACAATTCTGAAAGTTCATCAATAGAGGAGGTAAGTAAAAGTGATTAGGGTGAGCGATTGGGGTAAGCTTTAGAATATTTGTTTTTCTCACTGTGTAAGATTATAGGTCGTTCTTTACAAAGGTCACAAGTGAAGACATAGTAGTGTTGGGGTAGGTCTATAGGAATTCCATTTATTGTTTGACCCTGCAATATGTGATGACAATTATGCCATGTAGTACCATTTCTATGCTTTTGAAATTTATACTACTGTCAAAGTTCCGTAACAAAAACAATAGTAGTCACAGTAATAACATTAAATTACACCGTTGATCACTTTGATGCTCATCCAACAATAAGGTACGAAACCCAAATATGTATGAACCGGATATAGATGATATATGAGCCAAATTATGGGAAAGAGCTTTGATTTGCCACCGTTGTTATTGAATTTGAATTATATAAACAGCATACGAGTATCAGGTAAACGTGAGGTGCCTGCCTTGATTAATGTCTTAATTTAATACAGTGCAAAATATATTGTTTGCATTCTCCAAAGCTAGTTGTCACATGTTGCTCATTACTTTTTCTTATATTTTGAACAGGATAACCTGGAAGCTGATCAAATCGCTGAAGAGATAGTTCCAAGTAATTCAGAGCCAATGGAAATTTCTCAAGAGGTAAATAGTACAACTATGAGATGTGGTCTGGTCATTATTCATTTTGTGTTGTTTGGCCTAGTATTATGCAATTCGGCCATTAGGATATTCATTTATAAAAGTATATGCTTACTCCCACCCAGTCTCCTTGAAAATGACAAATAAGTCTATATGAGACGGATCCCCATATCTATTATCAGGCAATATTCTGCATATCAAATGGTGAGTAATCAAGCAATAATTGACCGTATACCAAAGAGACAAGGTTGCTGGCATCGAGAGTTGCGAATGCAGTGATTATTGCAGTGTTCCTGCAATGAGACGGCTATTGTTTTTGTTTTTTTACCACTAGGATCCATCCGAAGGCTAAACAAGTAATGCTACCCCTTCCCCCCCGAACCGTACTTCGCATACGCAAACTTCATATAACAGTAACCTGGCAATAAAAAAACCCAATGCTTACAAAATATAATCGTTATCTAAAAGAAATAGAAGAAAAAAAGTGAAAAACATTCTAATAGTATAAATTGTTTTGCAGTATTTATGTATTTACTTATTGTGAAACACGTCTCCTTTTACAGGTGCAAAGTGAAGCATCATATGTTCAGCAAGGAGATGATATGCCTGGCACTAGCGATGGTCGTTTTCACGTTACCATAGTATCCGAAGAAGAGCTGTCTACGTCCAGTAGTGATGATGCTGAGATTAGCATATGGCAAGATGAAAAAACATGTCAGCATGAAAAACGCTTAATCCTAAATAATACCCTTGAAAGACTTGGAGAACGATCTCACAGTCCCCTTCATTCCACTCTGAATACAGAATGGACAGACATAGGTCGGACACAACAAACATATTATGTAAGAAAAATGAATGAAATAATTGATTGTGCCTTAGAAGTTGTTGCTCCTGGGCAACAACAACAATTATGGAATGCAGTAAAAGCCGCACGCGTAGACAATCAGCCCTCAATCAACAAAAGGAAGAAATGGGATGATGAGTCCATAAACACAATACTTGAAGCATACCTTATAGCTGATACATGGCAAACTCGTCAACAAATCTTGTCTTTATTTGCTAATGATTTTTCAAAGTGTGTTTTGCAGGAAATGATACCAGGACTTACAATCAGTCACATTGACAGTGCACGGTTGCATGCTGTAACTGCTGGAATTGGACAACCATTGGAAGAGAAGGCAAGGACAAGAATAAAACTGGATCCAATAAAAGCTGATCATTTTATTGATTATATTTCGCAACCGGCCCTCTTACAAGATGTTGCTTACGGTACTCGCAAGCTGAAACTGGATTCAGGAGAAACCATACTAATGCCCAATGTAATAAGAACAGCTATTCCATCAAGAATAATCGCACAATACAATGAGTTCTGTAACAGTACAGAATTTCAGCCTGCTTCAGATAGCACCCTTTTTAAAATTTTAAATGTATGCAGTGCTTCGAAACAAAAATCTATGCAAGGACTTGATTATATTGCCACAGAGGGTGCCCAAGCCTTTGACAGTTTGACTGAAATTGTTGATGACCTTTTTGACACAGGCAATGCCGATGAAGCATGGAAGAAAGGCGTAAAAGATAAGTTAAAAGTGGCAAGAAGATACCTCAAAATTGACTTCAAATCGCACATAGGAAAATCTGATGAATGCGGTGATCACTGCATGACATATGCTTTAAGTGATGAGAAAAACCCAGATGAATTTAGTTCTCAGTGTGATCATAACCATAATCTTGTATGTGAAAGATGTGACGCTTTGCGGGATGTTTTGAATGATATATTTACACAAATTAATAACAGCGATATGCAAGACCAAAACAAATCTCGTTGCGAGCATGACTGTAAAAATAAAAAGTCTGATATAGCTACATGGAAGTCCCATCTTCTCCGGACTGTAAACCAGGAATTTGGCAAGCAACAGGCTCTTCAAGAACTAAAAGATGACGGGGCACTCATTGTCATGGACTGGGCAATGAAGTTTATGCCACAGAAGTTCCGGGAGAAGATGACGGACTTCTTTGGCAAACGAGGAGTAAACTGGCACGTTAGTGCGGTCATCACAAAGAATACCAATAAGTTTAATGTAGATTGCTACGTACACATCTTTGAAAGTTGCACTCAAAACTGGTTTAGTGTAGCTAGCATTATAGAGAACCTTCTGACAAACATTAAGACAAATTACAGTCAACTGTCCAGAATTTATTTCCGAAGCGACAATGCTGGCTGCTATCACAATGCTGCACTGCTCCTATCTTTACCAGCTTTGGGACAACGCACAGGATTTACGATTTGCAGATACGACTTTTCTGATGCGCAATCGGGGAAAGACATCTGTGACCGGAAAATTGCCCCAATGAAATCACACATAAAACATTATGTAAATGAAAAGCATGATGTAACGACGGCAGAACAAATGAAAGAGGCTCTTGATTCTCATGGAGGAATTACTGGTTGCCAATTCGCTGTATGTCAAATAAACAACCTAAAACTAAATGCAAAAAATATAAAGTTGGAAGGTATTAGCTTGTATAATAATTTTGAATACAGCAATGGAAACATTCGGATGTGGAAGGCGTATGGCATTGGAGATGGTAAAGTATGTGCAATCAATTCAATCGCAGAGTCACTTCAAGGAGAAACTGGGTTAATAGTGGTTCAAGACTTTACGCTGAATAAGAATACAGGCACTATCTCGTCAATATCTCAGAGAGAAGGAGGCACAAATAAGACAAACTTATTTCCATGCGGAGAGAGTGGATGTTACTTGAGTTTCTCAACTCCCCAAGAAGCAGAAATTCACATGGATGCAGGTAAACATGTCAAGCAACTAGAGCAGGAGACAACATATGACAGAATAAGAAAACAATGGGCTGATAAGGTGTCTGGCATCCAAGAACAGCAGCAGTACACTGTACATGTATCTTCAGGTGCCGGTGAGCAGGAGGAAGGAATCATGGATCGTGGTTGGGCCTTGAAGGTATCAAGGAAAAACACCACTATGTCAACGAATGTAAAGACATTTTTGATAGGGCAATTCAATATTGGTGTGAAAACTGGGCGCAAGGTAAACCCTGAATCAGTAGCCAAGCAGATGAAAACTCTGACTGTGGATGGAGACTTTCAGTTTCAACCATCTGAATGGTGCACGGTAAAACAAATTTCAAGTATGTTTTCGAGACTTGCTGCTGCACAAAAACAAAAACCAGCCGGGGATAAAGTGACATCAAAAGATGAAGTCGCAGGAAGTTTAGATAATGATGATATTGTGTCATGGGTAGTAACAGGAGAAAAAGAGACATTTCGCCAACATGTTTATCAGGAAATTGACATTAGTCATCCCATCACATATGGTGACATCAATGTTTGCAAGCTCATCTCCCAGGGCAAGTGGAAGAACAAAAGAATAAAAGACTTGTCTGAAATATGTGACAACTTAGGTTTAGAAATCGATGGACCTGTGACCAGGAAAGAAAGTTATGTGAAGCCATTAAGAGGTCTAGTCAATAAATGCTGTCAAAAATAAGGCTAAGGGATTGGCACACTAGGCGCAAAAAAGGGTCAGTCTCACGTGCCTAAGTAATGTCAGTCTCATGATACACATGACTAATGTCAGCCTCTTATAAACATAAGACAGAAACTGTTCATAATTTTTAAGTTACAGCTATTGGAGTTCAAGAGTCTACTTACTCGCAGGGCTCTTTATGTTTATTTCATGTACCATGATAAGAACCTCAGCAAGCTGTAAAGGAAATATTTTAAATAGAAACCGATTTGGTGTCTAGAAGTAGCAGACCTCCCTGTCTATAATGAGTACCATATTTAAATTGCATCAAACAGAACTGATGTTGAAATATAATAACATAACCTTTCTGTTACTTAGTATTTTGATTTGATTTTGGGGTATAAGAATTGGATTGATGTTTATACTGCAAAACAACTGTTTTAAGTCATCAACTTTATCATCTGGCGGCCATTTTGCAAAGTTATCAATAATCACAAACTGTCGGGATGGTGTTGTTTTTTTGTTATCTAAAAGCATAGATAAGTGGTTAAGAACATATATCTGGTGGATTTGGTGTTATCTATGCTGTTATTGGCTAATTATACATTTATGGCAGCCATTTTTGACAGCCATCTTTAATTTAAAGTAGGTTAATAAACCTAAAGCACTGCGTATGAGATTTTATTTGTGGTTTAATACATTCATAGCATTATTTAAACTATACTTTGATCTTACATTATGGTCAATATATGTTATTTTATCTAAATTTACCATTTTGGCGGCCATTTTGGACGCCATCTTGAATAATTTAAGCTTGGTGTATAAACAAGGCTTATAAACATCTTAAATATGTCAAGGGCCATTAAAGAACGAAAAAAAAGCTGGTTCGGTGGAGTACCGGGGAACACGGTCAACTTCTATAGTCCGTTCCCAGAATATACCTGACTAAAAGTGGCATTATTTAAAACCACCCCCTTAATAAACGGAAAAAAGTTCCAGGATTCTAAAACCACTTTTGAATAGTTAAAGGGTCGCTCTATCACTTGTAAATAATGAATCAGCTGTATCTGTCTGCGTTTTTGCAAAATTTATGGACAAAGAACTCTAAAAAATACAAATTTTATGATTTCTGTAAAAA
Organism: Ophiura sarsii; assembly: GCA_035610835.1. Taxonomy (NCBI): domain Eukaryota; kingdom Metazoa; phylum Echinodermata; class Ophiuroidea; order Amphilepidida; family Ophiuridae; genus Ophiura; species Ophiura sarsii. Next base: position 154,623,219 of record CM069441.1, on the reverse strand, counting down.
CCTGAAATAGGCTAAATTGAGTTTTCAAAAAAGATATGTTATCAGGCTAAATACAGACTGACAATTATTCGAGATATTCTCAAGATGACCCTTTTCAAAGGAGTAGTTGATTTATTTGAAAATATTGTTGCCTTACTTTTTCAGATCATCTTCAAATTTGCATTAATAAGGCTTTTTTTTATTGTTTTTTACCCAAAAATGGCAATATTTAGGGAGTGCCCCTTTAACCGTGAAGAGGGTAATTGTTGATTTTTTTAATATGTGCTTTTGTAATAGTTCCAACCACCCATCATTCACATGCGGTATGAATAAAATCCGCCGACCCCCATGTGACAGCCTATACATGCAGCCTGCAGATATTAATAAAATATTACACTTAATCATTCTGAACTCTTTATTATCAGTTTAGTCTATAAAATACGAACTTTTACTTACGAAACTACCCGTTTTCATATTGAACACTGTATTAAGTAATGCGGATGTCTTTAAAATCTAAAAATTGCTGTATTTTTTTAATTACTTATCCTATCATAGTCAAAGTATACATTTTCTGAAAGGGAATTTGATGAGGAATCCAAATATGGACTTACTTTTTCAGTTAGGGTTAGGGCTAAAATGTTTTAGTTCAAAATAGGTTGAATTGTAAAAAAAAATTAACATAATTTGGAACACCCTGTATTCTGAGATTAACAAGCAACTGTGATTTTTCTTTTTCCATGGTCAGTAGGCTTCACCCATCCTCTAACCAAATACATATTGTTTACTTTCAGTTTATTACTGTAAGTTAGTAATAAGCAATGCATTAAGTAACCCACTTTTTATCCGGAATTTATTTTTTCCACCCTGTATAATTTCAAGGTCACCCTGTATAATGAGTTGAAATGTGTATATTTAGATTGCTTATGCCTTCAGCTTTCCAAAAATGTATACCTTTGCTAGTTTAAGGTTGATAGTTGTGGAGATATTCCGATTTGAAACTCAATTGGTGTAAACATTCATAATATTTGTAATGTAACGCTAAGGGTGGCGAGTTCATAACACATGGCCATATGTAAGATGAGGTGAATACAGGGTGAGTAAAACAAAACTGTACCCAAAGAAAAAAATATTAAAAATATTACCAGAATATGAAGGCAACCAATGCTTGAATCAGTAGCTGCATTTATTATCTCAACAAATACGAAACCAATACTAGGCATGTTTGTACTTATTTCAATGCATTTTTCATGGCAATTCCAATATGACGAAGATATGTTTCCTGCCTAAGTCATTATAAATAATAAATTCAAAGGCAAAACGTCGATGAAGTCAGAATATACTGCATAAATGCAATGGTCCACGGCCAAAATAGGGACAAACGGGTTCTTACCACACTCTATTCAAAGCTTTGTATTTCGAAGAGTTGACATCAATCAGACTGGTCTCGCAGTTTCACCACTTAAGGTCAGATTTACATTAGTATCCCTAAATATGAAGCAGCTATGTTTCTTACTTTTTCAGTTTAAGCTCTGCAGTTTTTGGACCCAGTTTTTTGGGACACGCTGTACATTGCAATTAAAGGTCTAGTATGTGATCTTTCCAGGGAACGCCCTCAACATCGAGAAAAAAATTGAAAGCAGATTTTCTTGCAGATTTACAGTTCTGATCATATACTTCAAAATCATGGTTTTAGAGTGAAAATAAACTGTCACGACAGTTTATATTTTAACTCTAAATTCACTCTAAAACCATGATTTTCAGGTAATTAGGAATCGTATCGCTCTGTACATAACTTGGAATGTATGTACGATTTATGATCAGAAATGTAAATCTGCAAGAAAATCTACTTTCTAAAAAAAATCATGAATAGAGGGCGCTCTCTGGAAAAGATCATATAATATGCCTTTCAAGGCTTAATTTTGTTAAACGAAAGAAAGCTTTGCTACATAGTACAATTGAATGATTTTTATTTTTTAAAGTTACACACACCTATCTGTACCAGGGTCAAAGGCAGACGACCTGCAGCTTTAAACAAGTTTGGGGGGGGGGGGGGGGGGGGGGGAAGACCTGTTGACACGTAGTGGTGCAAAGCATGCTGGTCTGCACTAAAAATCTTATTTAGTATAGAAGGACAAGTACCCCCTCCCATATCTATTATATACAACATGGATCATGTGTGGCCAGACGATGCTGGACATGGGCACATTCACAAATAAATTTACACTTTCCACATGGCAGACGATCGACATTCCAAAATTTCACAAAATGTTTCAAGTGCTTAATGACGACGACTCGAATTTGAAGAGGGTAGGGGTCGAGACGATTATAACTAAAGTTATAATCGTCTCAGGGTAGGGGTGTGTGACTGGGCAGTCTGAAAACAGGGGCTTACTAAACTGACACAACCTGAATTGGGGGTCTATATGGAACTGATGGCATCTTTGAAATGGGGGTCTTGGCGAACTGCCCAAGGTTGAACTTTGTGCGTGCCGCGGGTCAATAATGCTCAATTACAAGCGCACTGTACTGTGTTCAATGGTAAAACAGGCAATAACTGCAAGATGATATGCTTAGAGAATGGGTCTACAGGATTTCCGGGCTAATGAACGGGGGATGACAACGCCCAAACGGGAGAGTTTGGATTGTATAGATTGTGGAACGACTTATCAGTGAAATGAGATCCTTTATGAGCGGCGACAGGTCGTTAAAAGGGGTCCTTGATCCCCACACGGCCAATATACGCGAGTACCCACCGGGCCCTCAACTAGAGCAAACATATCAAAACAGATATGACATTTGTATTTTTCTTTTCAAGTCCGTGGCAAAATAAAATGTCAAAATAAAATGTCAAATTAGCCATTGGCTTTATGTCATACTGATATATACCATAAATACTGGAGAGTAATATCAATGCGGTCTTAAAGGTAGATGACCCGATCACATTCCGATTTTAAACTTGAAGTTTACTATTCTACATGAAAGGTCATCCTTAAAAAAGTCGTATTCCAAAGTTTGAGTTGCATAACTCTAATGGTTCTTATTTTAGACGCAAAAGATGCCGTGAAATGTACCCATTGAGTTGTACACAAACGATATTGGTGGTATACCACCTTTCGCGGTAATTCGACGTTATTTCATCGATTTCTCCGTAATTATACCGATTTAGGCCGTCAAATTTCAGTATGATGATGAGAAAAATACGAGCTTTCATATGATATGAAAATCTCCGTATGTTTGAAATAATTCTGTGTTACAAAAATGTGATCGGGTCATCTACCTTTAACAGTCTTGTGTTTAAGATTATCCTATTTGACCTTTTTTGTATCTAATCTAACAAGCCTGCATTGAGGATCAGTATAATCCATGGAAGGATTATACTGACAGTGGGGGGGGGGGGGGGGGGGGGGGGGGGACACCTCACCAAGTGGATCGGTTTGGGGTGGGGGTGGAAGACAGGGGGCACCTTACCAGGGGGATCAGTTCTTTGTTTTGTCTTGTCTTACCTTGTCTTGTCTTTTCTCGTCCTGTCTTTTCTTTTCTCGTTTGGTCTTGCCTTGCCTGGCCTTGCTTTAATTTGATTTGATGTTTTGTTTTGATTTGATTTGATTTTAATCTGATTTGATTTGTTTGTTGTGTTTTTTGTGGGGTTTTATGGTCATTTCCTTTCGTTAGTGGCGATGGTTAGTAACTACAAATTGATAGTGTTCCCCCTCCCCTCTACCTCCAACCCTTAAGTCAAATCCATCATATTTCTTGATCCCTTTCACTCAAGCCTGGGTATTATATAAATTATACATATTGTATGGGCAGCTTGGTCGTAATAGGATTACTGATGATAAAGAATTATAAGCTAATTGCTGATGGATTAGTTATTAATTTTCATATGGAAAAAGTAAAGAGAAAACATATTTGTTTGTCCATGTATGAAGTTTAAAGGGGCATTGTATCGATATACTAAATGAGCAAATAATGTAAAGATAATCATAAACATAGCTCAAATCCAAAATGTCATACAATTCCGACATCGCCTGCATGAAAAATAAGCAAATAACGGCACTTCCTGGTTGAGATTTGCCGCGAAAGGCCGCATGTGAAACGATAGCATAACTTCCGAATTCAGCACCTAGTTTCGATATGATCATGTATCCAAACTAAGAAAATCATGAAATTTTATATGATAAACGGTGAATGTTGGTAAACTGTTTTAGATGGTAGTTAGTATGCCTAAGTATTACTTTGATGCAAAAAAAAATGATTTCCAGGATAATTGAGGGCGCACTCCCATATGTCACTCTAAATGTCCCTTTAACTGATCGATTAGTTAAAGGTTTGATGAAAATAAAGTGTGTTTGTTTTGATGTAAAACAATTGAAACCTGCCCCGAGTGAAGCAGCATAGTGAGCTACATGTATGAGCATGGCCGTGGATGTAACTTGTGCCAGGGGTATGAAGCTTGGGCATATTACAGGGATATTAGGCCAAGTAACAAAATTAATGTGTTTCTCGTCTGGACTTTTTAAAAATTCTGTGAGGGAGGCCCTTGTTATTTGTCACAAAATTGTTATTACTTTCTGTGCTAAGTTCCCATTGTTGAAGCTTTGTCGTCAATCATAAAAACAGGGAGGCCCTCATTATTTTTTGCTCTACCCATAGCCTGGAAATCTGTTGTGGACCTGTGTTTATAAATGATACCCAAGCACTTCTTATCTCTTTTATCACAACAATTGGTGAAACTAAGTTAAAAGAGGAAATAAGATGAATAACAACAATATTTGACAATCTCAAAATCAAAAAAAATTGTGATGGCGGGGACGAGAAATGTTTGTTATTTTACTTGGCCTTACATAAACCTGCCTAAGAGTAGTGCACACTGTCTGACCAAATATGGGAACCGAGATAAATTGAAGATCCGCAGAATTAGGGCATTTTGCAAAAACGCAATGCATTGTGGTATGGTGGTGTCAGAAAGCTTGGTGTTTTCTCTTTGTATACAAAGGGGTAACACATGATCGTTGCAGGATGTTGAGAAGAAAAAAACTATTTGTTAGGCGATTGAAGGACAATTTTGCTCATTTGACCCCCTTTTTCGTGCAAATACAAGGACATTTTGCTTGGAAAAACACCCCTTATTTTACCATTTCATTGACAGTTTTTAAATAGTCCCCCTTTTTTGCGCAAATACGAGGACATTTTGCCTGGAAAAACACCCCTTATTTTACCATTTCAAGGACAGTTTCTAAATAGTCCTCCTTTTTTTGTGGAAAATCGAGGACACATTTCGTTCAACATGCTCCCTTTTACAATTAATGCACAGAGGAGTGGACATGTGGTCTTCAAATATAATAGACCTACCGGGGAAATCGCGGACATGATATGAAAACTCCTCATGCGTACTCAAAGTAAATGTTGACTGAAACCCCCGGGTCAGAAAAATACAAGAGCTGGATGACACTCACAGTGTATAGGTTATATACAGTGATCATTAGCATCCCTTAGGCAACAAAAAAGATGCATTTTGCCCCCCCCCCCCCCCCCAACTCCCCATTTCTTTTCTTTTTCTTGTCCCCTGTTTGCCTCCTCAAAATGCTGATACTGGTGCAGCCACTGGACATATCATATAAGATTCTTTTGAAACAATGTTATTATTAATTATTTGATACAGGGACACTATCAGATGGACAGACAGCACAGTACGGCAGGCTGTTATGACGTTACTTAAACATATGAACCAATCACAACTTGCACAGAAATCACTACTGCCGCAGGTATGTCTCTACGTCAACCTAGTGCCGTGTCCAAAGGGGGTCAGGAGATGGCCCCCGGCCCCCTTTGGACATGGCACTGCATGGGGTGACCATCTCCGACCTTTGAATATCATTCATGGGAATTGCACCCATTCGGGGTTTAAGGGTTTTACTTAATTTCTATCCGTATATAGAGTTTCAAGAAGTCAGTCGTGGAAGCCCATTTTTGTGCCGCGTCAACCAAAATGTATCTTAATTGTGTTAAAGTGACATCACAACGAAACTGACCAGTTGTTGGCAAGGCTCATCTGCAGATTGAGAAAAAATAACGAAAATTTTTTTTTCAACCTTCTGAGTTGCATAAAACCTGTGTTTATGTGCTTGGTTTCGACAAATTATGTGTCATTTTAAAGCTAACAAATAGTTCTAGCAACTGTTCTATTCTTTTGGGAGTTTTACTGATATTAAATTTTGGAATATGAATATTGAATGTAAACTTTTTTCCTGACAAATCTGAATTATGTAGTATGTTCCTTGATGACAAAGAGCCAGCATTTTCTTAAACATGTTATGTGGCACGCTCCTTGTCATTTCATATGTAAAATACTTGGTTTGACTGTTGAATTACAGCATTTTGGGGTTAAAATGAGGTTTTCAAAAATGTTCACAATACTAAACTATAATAAGTCATTTATATTTAATCCCATACAGTCGATGATATCGAACATTGTAAACAGCAAATACAAAGCGTCTATCAGTCGAGAGAAATGTCGAGAATTTGGTCACTGGTATCAACAGTATCAACACAAGCTTAATAGTAAGTCATTATTAGTCTTTGTTAACCCCCTGAGATCTACCAGCCGATTGGTCAGAAAGATAGATACATCATTTATTGCACCAATCAGAGACATTTTTACAATAGTTGTATCCCTGATAAAGATTGGAGTGAAATATTTTACAAGCTGCATTTTAATTGGCTATTCAAATGACTATATGTTGCAATAAACCAATCAGAACCATTGTAAGATAGGCAGGTAGTGCCCAGGGGGTAAAAACTACATTTGAAATGTCGTGAATCAGCTAGTATTATACTGGCCTAATTCACGGTATGAAAATGTTGTGAATGTAAACTTTGGAGTTACATTGTTTATCTTTGCAATGAACTGCTACAAGGTAGATTGGAAATATTTAGTGTGGCATGATATTTTCGCGTGTAAGTGCTCCTCGCATAATTGAAATGCACGCGAACATGGACTAAAATCAAATATATTACCAATATGTTAGTTATGGATGAAATAAAGGGGGAAAAGAACATCATAGAATTCCTGAAAAAGGATGTGTGAGGGGGCGAGATACTACTTTATTACTTGGCCTTATGACTGCTAACATTTTATTTGATATCTTTCCCCTTTAGGTACACCAGAAGAAAGCGACCAGAACGTCTTGCCAAAGTTGACCTTTCACCCCCAGCATGAAGTGCCTATTTTACGAGAGTGGTATTCTCTTCAACGTTATCCCAATGAACAGCAATTGAATCAACTGTGTGAGCTGTTGAACTCTTCTGCCATACAGTCAGCTAGCATGTCACGCAAATGGTCGCTTTTTTCTTTTTCAGCCAGCGCGATTGACCTCGCTCGGCCAACGGACGTTTTTGCAAGGATGAAAATGAGAAGAGTTTTAAATTTGCTATTTTTGTGTCATTTCAGGTAAAATCTCCACTTCAAACTCCTTATTATGGTTGGCAAGGCTTCAATCTTAATTAATACGGGTGATTTGATCCTTAAAATGATGTGTAGGACCTAAAATACTGAAAACAGTATCACAATTTTCCTGCAATATTTACATTAAAAAATGTCTCCATAAATTTGCCATATCTAGTTAAATATGGTCACTACCCTCCTGAATATTTCGCAGCAAATAAAGTGTAGTCTTCGTCTCCGTAAAATGTCAACATTCGGAAGGCTTATTGCTTCAAACGGTCAAGACCAGGAAAATAAGATGAACTGATGATTTTAGTTTGGCAAATTTGGCACATTCTGTCATTCTCTGTGTAGAAAGTCGCGTTACCGATCGATGAACCTATTGTCCCGTCAAGATAAAGTAAACCAGTCGTGCGTGTAGTGTCGCGGGAAACTCATGTATTTCAAATGGATATCCCTAACATATGCTATGTCTATACAGAGAGCATGTGGAACCACAGCAAAATTCCGATCTTTCCACCAAAACTGTATAGTTCATGTGAATATTTAAAGCAGATAATTATTCTCAACCCTTCTAATCTTTTACTATATCAAAGATCAATGCTTCAAATTGAAGTCTGTGTTAGCAAATTAATATTCAATTGCTTCAAACGGTCACGACCAGGGTTTTTAATCGCATATCACATAATCATGATCATTTTACCTCGTTTTTAAATCAAGAATTACATCATTTTATACAGTCATAAATGTACAATATCTGATATGAACGATAGCAGAAAATGATAAATCAAACAACTGTGAATAAAACAGTCTACATACATATTCTGGTTTTATGAGAAAGCGATCTAAAGTGAGCTCTTCTATTCGGAAAATTTCGGAAATCATCGGAGCTTGCATATTGCAATTACGTCCCGTGAAAAGAAAAAATGACCTTGCCGTGCACAGAGCGTGACCTGCTGGTTGACTGCCATACGGAAGGAGCGTGGTAGACCTATAGCCATTATCAACCTAAAGCGGTGGTGGACTAATGAAAGAGCCAAAGAGAAAAGACAGCTTGGAAGCAAGTATACGCAGCTATGATAAAGATAAATGCGGTCATGAATGGAAGAAGGAACTAGAAAACCCCTCGTAAATCCAATTATGTGATCTTTTGAACTCTTCTGCCATACGGAAGGAGCGTGGTAGACCTATAGCCGTGATTAATCTAAAGCTGTGGTGGACTAATGATGAAAGAGCCAAAGAGAAAAGACAGCTTGGAAGCAAGTATACACAGCTGAAATTCTACCGTTGGTAGGACTTAGTCCAATAAACAACCATCAACATCTACTTTCTGGAACAAATTCAAGTGCTGGTAGGTCTTTTTTAGATCTAAATCCTGTGATATTTCCAAATATAGACCAGAATACTGGATATGACAGTGATAATGAAGATGCACCTGGTCCTAGTCATGCTTCCCCACACCATCGACCACGCCCCCAATCATCAGCACCATCATCACCGGCATCCAATCAAGGAAGTCCCATGCAATATAGTGACAGTGATAATGAACTAAGTGATGCAGATAGTGTAGATAGTGATACACCGTTGGCAAGGATTCGTGGACGTGACAGATCTCCGATTCGTGGACAGCCGGATGACAATGCAGCGCCGTTACCTGCGGATCGTGGACGCGGAAGAGCTCGCGCACCTGCAGATCGTGGACGGGGACGAGATCGCGCACCTGTGAATCGTGGACGTGGACAAGCTCGCGCACCTGTGAATCGTGGACGTGGACAAGCTCGCGCACCTGTGAATCGTGGACGCGGACAAGCATGTGCACCAGCGCAACGAGGATGCAGACAGGATCATGCGCAGGTTCGAGGACAGGCTCCAGCTCCATGGACAAAGGTCACTAGCCATGACCCACGTATCTTTCCATTTCATGAAGACACTGGCCTAATTCCTGAATTACTACAAAATCTACCTGATTCTCCGCGACCAAAAGATTTCATGGAAATGTATTTTACTGATGGGGATGATGGTATCCTTGGCAAAATTGTCGAAGAAACCAACCGTTTTGCTGAGCAACTAATCGCAAAAAAAACTCATGATAGAACATTGAAACCATCACGGTTGAAAAAATGGACACCAACTGATATCCCTGAAATGAAAAAAATCTTTGGGATAATCATGATCACCGGTCTTGTGAAGAAACGTTCATGGGGTGAATATTGGAGCAAAGAGTTTCTCACAACAACACCTGCATTTGGAACATTTATGAGCAGGGACAGATTCATGGTGATCAAGCGCTGCCTGCATTTCAATGATAACCTTGCCGATGACTATGATCCAGCAGCAGACGACAGGGATCGTTTGTACAAGTTGCGACCAATTATCGATGGATTGAACGAGAGATGTCAACTTGTATATATTCCTGGAAAGTACCTCACCATAGATGAATCGCTGGTCTTGTGGCGAGGACGCCTACTCTTCCGACAATCCATCAGATCCAAGCGGTCAAGAGTGGGCATCAAGATGTACCCTCTGTGTACAAGCGATGGGATTACCCTTGGATTTCGCGTTTATTCTGCAGAAGATATTCCATACGAGGACGTTGCTGCGGGAATTCAATTCAGTAAGACTGAGCAAATTGTGCTGAATCTCATGGAACCATATCTGGATAAAGGATATGAGCTTTATACAGATAATTATTATACCAGCCCTCAGCTTGCTACCTATCTGTTGACTAAGTCCACCGGTTTGTGTGGCACCGTAAGGCCTAACAGAAGAGGGCTGCCCAAGATCGCCATGAGTCAAGAAGACTTGGAACTTGGAGGAATGGTCCATTTCCAGTCCCCAGACAAGGATTTGTTGGCAACCAAATTCAGAGAATCTGTCAACCGCGCATCGGGACAACAAAAGATTGTCCACATGTTGTCGACAATTCATAACACGGGCACACATGACACGGGAAGGAAAACTCGGCGCACAAACCTTTCGATAATAAAGCCGAAGTCTGTAGCGAGCTAAAATGCTTATATGGGAGGCGTCGATCTCACCGATCAAGCGCTTGGTATCGGTAGCGTATGTACAGGATAATAGGGAGTATAACTTTATAATACTAAATGGAAAGGGGTACGGGATTTTGACAGAACATCAACGATATATATATAGTCATACATCACAAACACCTTTGACCAATTAAATTTTAAACCAATATTGTACCCTTCAGATATCAATGCTAGCCAGGAACCACAGTGACAGTGATAATGAAATGAAACAACTTTCCACTGCTTCTGACAAATACCTTGAAAACAATGTCCAGGATTTGAAGAGAACAGATGAATTCTGGTATGCGCACTTTTCTTTTCAGATCTAGCCATCTGTGGAACAATTTATCACCATCTATTCGTATTGATTTAGAAAATTTGTCACTCGGTCAATTCAAATCCTATATTTCCACTGTATCATCATTTGTATTATAATTTGTATTATATTTAAACACTGTAACATTTGTTATTTGTATGTACTTATGATGTATCGAAATGAGGGCCTGCTTGGAAAGCAGTGCAAGTCACTGAAGCATATACCTCTTTCATAATTCATTCAGTTTTTCAATTGCTCAACTTGAATATTTAGAAACAGTTTTTGACTTTTTCTCAATAAGAGCCAAAGTGGATGAAGGCCCTTTTGCAAAATCCTCTTCATATGTGACCTATCAAAACATACCTCTTGTTGGTATGTCTAGTTTCTAGATATGAAGTAATTGCCCTTGAAAACTATAAAGAAATTAAAAGGAAATGCTACGCTTATATTCATCATATTTCCTGATTATTAAGGCTGAATTTCAATTATGAGGTATCAGTTTAAAAGTTAAAAGTTTAACGGGTTCGCCGTCGGACGAGTTTTAATCTGTCAAGCTTTCGTCAGGATTAGCTCCGACTTCTTCAGGACCAAATTATTATAATTTTGAACAAAACATAGAGATTGCCACTTCTCTTGTTATCATCATTTGGGCTGCTCCTTGCCCGATGATTTGAGAGTAGGTGCCCTTTCCTACTTGTGAAAGAATTGGTGGCTCTGAAAAGAGCCGTTCGGATGGATTGCTGCTTCCACTGAACACATAGGTTGCCCTTTCCTACTTGTGAAAGAATTGGTGGCTCTGAAAAGAGCCTTTCAGATGAACACTGAACACATAGGTTGCCAATCCATAAAGTCTGATTTTTCAATCACATTCCATGAATAGTTGTGAAAGAGGAATCGCTAACGATTTGCTTAAGAAAAAAAACTTTGCTTTTCATTTGTGGCTAAAATGCAACACTACGCATATTCGCACGCATTCTGCACTACACATGTTCAAAACCACTCGCCAGTCGATGTACAGGCAGTGGTATACTACTGTACGCGTGGCAGTCAGTGCCTAGTGGGATCGGGGAGAGCGGGCGCTGGCGGCGATCAAACAGGCTTACTGGTACTGCTTACTGAAGGACGCCGTGGCAAAAAATGTTGTTGTACAGAACTAAGGTAATTGTTGGTAGTCATTGAGAAAAACGGGGGTGGGTGCTTATGAGGGCATGGGCGCTTAATAGGGATAATACGGTCCTTTTATAAGAAAACAGACATATTTTATAGACATTTAAGATTAGTAGCCTTTTATGGCCCACGTTCGCCATTGAATAACTCGCAAACATTTCATCCAATCCTGTGAGGTGGGTACGCCATTCGGCAGCATGTTGCATTATACACAGGAAAGCCTACTAAGGCACACTACAGATGTGCAAGTTCTGAAACCAAAACTACTATAATAGTTGCTGTGGATGCACATCACAAGGGTGTTTGGGCTTCTGAATTAAAGATTGCATATACTTTCTTTGAGCTATTTCATTTTTTAATTAACTTAGATTTCAGATAATTAATGTGATTCCTTCCTTCTTCATTCATCAATCAATTATAGGTTCTTGAGATGGTCGTCACCTGGCTCAAGCATGACTGGGCAAGCAGACATGCTCATGCTGTGGAACTTTTGCAGAAGGTTCGTCTTGGCTTTGTACCAGGAGAAACACTCCGCAATTTGCTGGATGCAGAAATAATGGATATTCCAGAATGCAAACAACTACTAGAAGCAGTGCTAAGATTGCAAGCATCTAGTCATAGCCCGGCCACACTTACCAATGATTTCCCACACATATTTGACTTAACCAGAATAAACATCTGGCTTATGTCTTAGACAGAATACTAATTCTGGCTAAGGTTGTTGGCCAGAATAAAAATTCAGGCTAATGCCTTAACCAGAATTAAAAATATGGCTTATGTCTTAGACAGAATACAAATTCTGGCTAAGACATTAGCCTGAAATTGGCTTCATGGTATGATTCATGCTTATTTAAACCAGAATTTATATTCTGGTTAATTTATTAGCCTGAACATTATTTCTGTTTAAATTCATGCTAAATAAGCCTGAATCTTAACCAGAATTTATATTCTGGTTTATTTATTAGCCTGAAAGTTATTTCTGTTTAAATTCATGCTAAATAAGCCTGAACGTATGGTAAGGGATATTACCCTCAATAAAGAAAGCATAAATAAATAAAACAGACCGGCGGCTCGTCAATACCTCACGGGTAATCGCTGGCTGACTGCCCCTGCGTTACGGGACGAGTGTGAGATGGTGGATGTGTCGGTTTCAACCGTGAAGAGAAGGCTCCGTGCTGGTGGACTTAATGGTAGGATCGCCCGCAGAAAACCCAAGCTGACAGTTGACCACAAGAGACGACGCCTTGAATTTGCAAGAACCCATTTAAACTGGACACAAGAACAGTGGTCGAAGGTGGTATGGTCTGATGAGAGCAGGTTCGTTTTGTACCAGAACGATAAAAGGAGACAATATGTGAGGCGAGCAGTTGGAGAAGAGTATCATGAGAACTGTGTCCAGCCCACTGTAAAACATGGTGGGTCTGGAATAATGGTATGGGGCTTTATGGCTCGATCTGGCCTAGGGGCGTGTATCCGTGTGGACGGTAACATCAACAAGGAAGTTTACAAGGAGATAATGACGGAAACAATGCTGCCATCTGCCCATCAGCTTGTTGGGCCTGACTTTGTATTCCAGCATGACAATACACCATGCCATACGGCAAAGTTGATCAAGGATGGCTGATCCTACACCAGAACAGTTGAAAGATGATGGCATCGATTGGAGCTTTCAGATTGGATGGCTGATCCTACACCAGAACAGTTGAAAGATGATGGCATCGATTGGAGCTTTCAACTCATGACATGGCCAGCTCAATCCCCGGATTTGAATCCAATTGAACATTTATGGGATGCCATTGAGCGTGAACTTTCAAGACAACAAGCCCCGCGAGGAGGTTTGAATGGATTAACTGCGAGAGGCAGAGATATGGGAAGAAATGGCGTTGGAAACCGTTCAGAAGTTGGTGGATTCCATGCCTGAACGTTGCCAGGAGGTGATAGCTAAATGAGTTGCTAACAAGTGGGAAATCAAGATGTGAATCAGTATCCAGAATATCATGTGAGTCAGTCCATTGTCCGGTAATAATGAAGTTTATTCATTTCAACAGCAAACACTCAACTTTGGCAAAATCTTGAATTAGGCTGTTTCTGTTGTGCCAATTGATTGCTAACCGATGTGAACATTTGTATGTGTCACTACTGAATGCAATGGCTTATTACATGAGTCACGGCTGTATGTCTTGTTAAATAAGTGCGTCCCCAGAATGACAACACTGATTTGATAAATTATTGTATCAATTTTTCATTGATTTATGATGATGGATTGATAAATAGAATAGAACATTGCAAAATATAGTATGGACTAACCAAACAAGACTATGGAAAATACATGCTGTCTATTTAACATCCATCAACCAGGTCATGTGTCTAGAAAGTCATCACCAGCTAAAAGGTCGTTCTGCTGTTTGGATAACTGACATTCCACGAAGACATCATTGGCCCAACATTGGCTGAACCTATCACTGTAAAAGTGCAAATCTTTGCGCTACATATAATTTCGCACTTTTCGTGCTCGAAAGAGCTACTGCGAAAGTAATAACACACAAATGTATTTCTTTTACGTATAGGTCTATGTGATGAAGCTACAAATTGCGGATTTAAAATCACACAAAACAGTTCAAAATCAGCAAAGTGCAAAAAATTAAGCATGAAAATTAGCACTTTTACAGTACTTTGCGCCAACTAGGGTGACAATAGAAACCCAACTACTGTAAAAGTGGAAATGTTCGCGCTACATTTATTTTCGCGCTTTTCACGCTCAAATCAGCAAGCGCGAAAATTAAAACGTGCGAATATATTCATTTTGTATGTAGGTCTATGCATGGAAGCTCAAAATCGCGGAAAATAAAAACAAGCAAAATTGTTCAAAATGTGCAATGTGCGAAGATTTACACACGTGAACATTTCCACTTTTACAGTATGTTTGGGGTTGCCAGGTAAATACAGTGTTGCCAGCCTGGTATGTTTACGGCTCCAATTGGGATGTAAAGATGGAATAATTGTAAGGGCTATTTTGAAAAAACTGTAAAAACGGAAATATTTCATGAATATTTGTTGGCACTCTTCTGATTCCAAACCATTTTGCTTCTTTCTAAATTCTGAATTTGAAAATTCATTACGGATACTCAAAACAAATAAATTTGCTCTTTTTAATTTTCAGGGTAGCTGCTTAAAGCATAGAAAGCACAAACATTTTCAAGACTGTCTTCTTTATATTACCTTTTTGTACCATGTTTGATTTTGTCTAAGAAAACCATAACCTCCGTGAGTAATTTATTTTGGACTTAGCCAGTTTGGCAACCCTGTGTTGTTATCCATCCCGTCTTAGATGGACGCTGACGTCTTTAATTGCCGACACACACATGCACCATCAGGGGTATAATACAAGCTAATAGCCTATCAGTGGATGATGCGGTGGTGCACTGGCTGTTGGAAATAGTTAGGGTTATCGAGATTAAGAGAATGCGTGAAGAGCTTTTCAAATGGACAACCATCCAAAAGTGGTTGTATTTCACCGAAAACATATCATCTCACATTTTCCCACACAGAATAAATATAAAATGAACATTATATATTTGGTGTATAATGTGAATAAACATGGATATGACATGTTTATCAATTTATTATTTGAAACTTATCATAATCATAGTGTGTACTGCCTGTTAGTGTTTTGACTAAAACCTGATACACTTCTAATATATTAATTAAGAATTATCACTATGGTAGAATGCAAAGTCATATGCCACTATAATGTTACATGATAAGGACATGAACTTTGCCTGCTTGACAGTGTGGCTTTAAATTACACCAAAGTGTAGTCTGAGAGGTGTTGGGGTAATCAGAAGTAATTTCTTCAAATTTGACAGCGATACGCGATGAATAGTAATATGAGGGCATAGCCATCTATTGAATGCCTACGGCTTGCGTTCTTGCCAAGTTTGTCGTCACGTGCGCTCTCAAAGTTTTCATCCATGTATGGGGATGTGTGCTCGTTAGGTTGAGTGGGAAACGTGCTTGTGTCAATGTAAGATCATTTCAGAGGTTTGAAAAATGGTTGAGGTTTGTATTTCACAGCTACAAGAGCCCCTTTAGGGGGAAAAGCGCTCAAAATAGCAGCAAATAAAGATTGTGTAAGTGGCTGCGTGCATGCTCGTGAATAGCAGTGATCAACACATGAATGCTCAAATGTAGGCATTTTTCTTATCTTATTCCGATGTTCACTTTTATGTTGAGGTTATGGATAGAAGAATAATTGGTGATCTATTTTTTTCAGATTGCTTTTATATTGCAAAGTACATGGTAAAATTGACATAACTCAGAAGTGGTTATTTGATAAAATATTTGATAGAAAGAATGTAGGTCAATAATTGATCGAATAGTAGAGATGTGGCTTACACTCGCACAAGGCTCTAATGGCATTTTAACATTTTTAAATAGATTTTTTTCTTCTTGTATTCATTTCCTTTTTTCAATTCCAAATTAATTGCTTTCACATGATTTAATGGAATGTATAACATACCTGTGTCATCAAAGCTCTCCTATCTAAGCCCAGAAACTGCTCCCTATCCGAGAACCGCTATCAATACGAGAACCGTCCCGTGGGGTAGCTAGCAGTGTTTCTATATATAATCAATCCTCGTATAGTATTTCTCTGGATAAGCTGATATTAGTGGCTCTATGTGGAGGGCTACCCTAGATTTAGTCTGCTTTAGTATACCTTTTTCCTTTTCTTTGTCACTGTACCGATAGAGGGCTCACTCCCCATGGACCGCTCCCCATCCTCTGATCTCACCCCGGGAAAAAAAGGTCTACTTGCATTGGATTGACCTCGTTGACCTCCGTATACTTTTACATTAGTCTCGTCCAAAAATTGGACGCATATGTAATGAGCAATTTGTTCGCGTGGGGTTCAAAATTAACCAATGGCAGACACGATAAATACGAAGTATATGAATATTTATATACGTCTTCGCAGAGAGACGAATCTTGCTCACTTGATAAATTCAAAATGTCGATTTTCTGGCACTGTATAGCCGCCGTTTCGATCTAAATTCACGCTTTAGGAGTTATCTTTGACATTGGTCCTCGCCCAAAATATGTTCCTCATAAATATAGCTACATTTCCGCATATGTGACTATTTCCATGCTATTTCCTATCTTTCAATATCGTGTAATAAAAAACCTTTTTACGTTTAAACAGAGACAAATAATTTGATCATTGTTTACGATATAACTAGAGACTCTTACACAGCCACAGAAATACCCCCTTCACACGTTTCTAGATGTACAAACAGCAAATTCAATATTAGCGCGTTATGAAGGGGTGTGATACTATCGTGACGCATAAAAAGCATCGTCCCTAGTAATCCCTAGTGTGCTCAAGCACAGTTCTTTTGTAAATCCAATGCCAGTAGACCTTGTATTTGGTCGGTTCTCGGATGGGAAGTATCAGGGGGTGTTGTTCGATTGTGTGACAGTGAAATGAAATTATACAAGGTATACGAGTCGACTACCCTAGATTGCACACATTGAATGGATAGACCTATACGAGGGAAACCAGCTCTTGATATTTTGTACAATGAACAATCCAAATTATGCAAGGTTCTGTATTTTTCATTATAAAAAACCCGCCCTTTTATTGAACAACTTATTCCATCCCTCTGGCATAATTAAAAGTTGAAACAAATCCAAAGCAATAAAAAGCAACAAAATGACCATTTAATAATCATCCATATTATGGTGTAAACTGAAGCGGTATTTAGGCCAAAAAAAGAAGTTGTGTTGCCCTCAACGACCGACCCTAAAATTGTAAAAACTAGGGCCCCCCTTTTTTTTTTTAGATTTAAATTTGATTAAAAGTGTGTCTAAATGTTACTATTTCTTGCTTGAAATGAATAAGTTAGCCTAAATAAATGTTATTTTAGACTATTATCACACTAGAAACCTTAGTTAAATTGACATATGAGCCTATACCAATTTTCTCTTGACATAAACCATATATTTTTCAGCCAAAAAATAAAAATAAAATTGAAACTTGGCACTTGAGGGTAGGGTGCATCTTCTCCCCCTTTATTTTTAATATGTCAATGGATTTGTCTGTCCCTAGTCTTAAAATGTTCCTATTGTCACAAAACTAACATGTGCCAAGTTTGAATTAATTTGGAAGTTGTCATGGGGGGCCACCGAGAACCTAAAGTTACAGTATGTGTTCTATGTAGGAAAGTTCGTTGACCCCTGTACAATTCCAATTAGAAGCCGATCGAACAATTTGAAGTAGCTGCCATATCAAAACCGTTTGGACTTGGAAGCTCAACTCTTATGAGCTAATAGAACTGATAATCATCTTCGGATCTGCGATAAAAATTAACCGCCAATGAAATGAGCATGTGTGTTTTATTGTCAAAAGCGCCCCCAGCCCATATTCTGGAGGGAAATGTCTGTCTTATGTGAACCAAGTGCTATAATACTCTTATTTCACACAGAAAGTGGATAATATACATTGATTTAAAGTTGTTATACCGTTAACACAATCAGGACATCAACATTTGTAAAATTAGGGGTAAAAATGACCTCAAAATGCCAAATTTGGGGTAAAAATGACCACAAAATGCCAAATACGTGAAATTATGGATCGCGAGGGCGTTTGTGCCAGTAAACCACTCATGCTCATTGTTAGCGATTATTTGTTGTTGCAGATTTGAAGATGATTATCAGTTCTATTAGCTCACAAGAGTTAAGCTTCTAAGTCCAAACGGTTTTGATATGGCAGCTACTTCAAATTGTTCGATCGGCTTCTAATTGGAATTGTACAGGGGTCAACGAACTTTCCTACATAGAACACATACTGTAACTTTTAGGTTCTCGGTGGCCCCCCATGACAACTTCCAAATTCATTAAAACTTGGCACATGTTAGTTTTGTGACAATAGGAACATTTTAAGACTAGGGACAGACAAATCCATTGAAATAAGGGGAGAAGATGCACCCTACTTGAGGGGTAACACGTCATTTTTTTTGCCTTTGTCTCTGGTGATTTGTGTCATGCATCAATGTTCCACTTCTTTAATGGAACATTGATGTGTGCGAATGTGTGACTTGGAACGTGGCAGAGAGGTGAGGCTGTGAGAATAATTGGATCAATTTATTCAATTGTTTATTTATTTCTATTTTCTCAATCTATTCAATTATTGATCTATTTGATCATCCATAGGTACAGTCAGGGTTTATGGTTAATCCACCACCTCATTAAATGGATATCTCTGAAGTTTTAAGCAAATCCACCAATTTCTAAAAAAATGGGTCGCTTGGGCCTTCCGGTTGGGCCTGTTGAACAGGGATTTGTTTTGCGTAATAATGAATATATTGTGTAAAATAAAAGCATATTAAATATGATAAAGGTTGGTGAATATTCTTGCATTAACTGTTTTGTATTTGATATTAGCGTTATTAGAGTTTGTAGGTATATCTTCAAAATTAAAGTGGAGGATTCTACATGAAGGCATTTCATAAAAACAATCTTATCCTAAGATTTAGTGAATTTTATCCAGTGGCAAATTTTCCCCATGGAGCAGTTTTTGTAGTAGTAAGTAATACTAGTATTGAACCAATTAGAAAGCAGGAATCTAGAATACGTGGAGTGCATTGAAAGTGTCTAATTGCACTACGGCGCAACACATGCTTTGTTTTGATTCCTTTTTCAGGCAGCCCAGGTTCACCGCTTTTTACTGCGGCATTAGCAAACTTGTTAACATGTTTTTATTCGTTCGTTACAAAAGATATTAACATTATGCTCAAATTGTGCATTTTGATCTGTATAGTGTCGTATATGAATAAGGTCAATACATGCATACGTTTTGTTTCTCGTAAAATCAGGCAAATCAATGCACTTGCGCAAATGTTGATATGCTTACAATAGCACTTCCCCTGTCACGGCTGTTTGATCCCACATAATTTGTCCATTTTATTCTGAGAACACCGTAACTTGCTGGCCCGGTTCTGGTTTTAACTTATTCAAGTACCTGATTATACTGGTCATCTTTTGTAGACATTTCCAGAACATTTTGTTGGTCCATTTCTGAGAAATAGTGCTTTGCATATTATTATTTACTATAATGGCGCGCGCCCTCACCGGCCACATTTCCCATAGAGTTACATGTAAAATGTGTGTAAAGTAGAAAATGCTGATAATTTAAAAATGGCTCGAACAATTTTTAAAATTCGTGAAATTTTCACCGTATACTCGTATTCAGTAGCGCTACCTAAATCTGGTCAAACCATAACTGGGCCACTGTGTTATCTTTTTTTATTCCATAATTTTAATTATAAATCGGACAGTCAAACAGCCGTGCTGCGGGTTGTGCCATTATTCCCACATCAACAACAGCGCACATGCATTGATTTGTCTAACTTCTCTCAAAATAAAACATAGGCATTTATATGTTATTAAAAGATTTGTACATTTCAATATTCTGCTATTGATCTAATCACTGGATAAAAATAAAGCTAAATGACCCGGGGGTTCTCACATTGAGATGTATACGTATATGTGCCTGCCTTTTGGGGTGCTTTTTCGCAAAAATTAGTGTAGTGATGGGGTGCTTTCATCACAGACCAATAGGCATAAATTGGGTGTATTTTGAGGCATTTTTTTGTAAAAAGCACACAATTTGTGCAAAATTGGGTGCTTTTCTAATAAAAAATTGGTGTATTGATTGATTGGTGGGAAATTGGCCCGAAAATAGGTATTGAGAAAGTCAAATTTTTAAAGTCCGGCAGGCACATCCATGTACGATTTTGGCGAAATGATAACATCAATTCATTCCTATTGAGTGTTTACCTCAATGCTGATTACTTAATATTTTAATTAGAATATTGGTTTTTTCTACAATTCTACATCACACAGCATAGTTATTTATATCCGTTAATTAGCTTCTAGTCAATCTATAAATAATCTCTATAAATCTAGCTATAAATAATTCTGAGAGAAATCTACACCTACACCTTAATGGATTCTCAAGGTACAGCTTCATGTTTCAAGTTTGGTTAACACCTGACCTCGGCAGGTCCAATATCATGGGAATTGAAAAAATCAGGCTAACCTTTACTCCAAAAGTTATCCAGACTAGTTGATTATACCTATAGGGGAGTTTTACAGGGTGAAGTAACAGATACGGTTGGTTGGGTGTATATTGTGTATCATGAAATACTACCTGAGGGCATGCTGAGGGAATAGGTAATGATTTCCAATGAGTAGAGGTATCCCTGTCGGATTTTAATCTCCAGGCTACCAGACTAGTTTATGTATAACCCCACTGATAAACAATCTCAGAGGCCTGTCATTGGCAGTTGTTTATTAGAGAGAACACCCCTATTATGTTATATGGGCCAAGTGAGAGTGATCGTGCCAAGTGTTAAACACATGTAGATATCGCTACTGTCACTGTCAGGAAATGTACCAACTCTTGTTTGCTGATATCCATGGTATCTTATAAGCTTATAATTCTATTCCTTTGGACCACGTGTGTTATATAACTTGATGATTACAAGTTTTCACTGCTTGCCATACCCTGCCTCCGTGGATTTATAATAGATCATAGGATATCCATTATGCAGAGTCTGATGAATGCGGCCCAATGGCTGAAACAACAACAACAACAACATCAAGGCAAACTAGGACCACAAATGGTATTATTAACGGTAAGATTGACCTTCCCCAGTGCTGGTATCTCATTTATAGGTCTACTAGAATACACAGGCAGAACCTGTACCCTAATACTTATCAAGAAAGTGCTTGAAAACTTTTCTAGGTCATGATTCTGTTCTAGACCTATTGGCACATACTGCACCATGAAAGTACCCATAGGCCTGCTTGATAAGGGGTCATATCTCAAGGTCATGTTTGTAGATATAATTCAAGGGATGGCTTCTGACATACATGGGAGTACATATACATGAATTATAGTCGTGTAGGCGGTTATCTCGGTTTACAATAGTCATGAGACTTGGATGGTCTGCCAAGAAAAATGTAGCTTTGTAAATATTCTTTCAATACCAATACCATCATATGTTTGTTGTTGTTTACAGAAACAATATGAGAGAGCGTAGTGAAAAAGCATCAGTATCAATATGTAAGGACCTCTGTGAGCAGGTGGACAGATTTCATGAATATTTTCCAACATTTAAAAAAAATTACTATGAATCCTACTAATACTAATACTTTTCAAAAAGATAGTATAGAAAACACACCATTCCATGACAATTTGTTAATCAGGTATCCATGGTAACAAAACCTCTAAAATAGTGGCAACTATTTGGGTGAACCATGGTTTTTAAATTGAAAATCTTTTTAAATTGACAATCTAAATGGATTCTACATTTACTCAGTGTAAATTGAAAATTTTGGGTAGTCCAAATCTTCGCTGAAAGTTTGTCAGAATATTAAGGTGGAAGATATTTTGAACACAAAAATGATTATAAATCAGTAGGATATTTGAACATTCCTGAAATGTGGGGAAAAGTATGTAAAAGTAACCATAACAAGTCAACAAAAGTGTAGTCCTTAATTTGTGAGCACTTTTGCACTTTAAGCAAACAAAACTTAGGCCACCAAAAAAAACCTTTTCTACAAGCCCAACCAACACATTTATTCAGAATTTCCCTGCAACCGTCCCAAGTTTTGAAATTGGTTTAAAATTCTGGAAATATTTTGAAAATTGCCTGAAAATTAACCAAAATAATAAATAATAGCGTACTGTCGGTGATGCGCGTGACTGTTTGGCACTTCACCCCCACCCTGTTCTCAAAAATTATATTTTCGGACCCCCCCCCCTGTTTCCCCGTAGAACATGGTGTTTTTTCCTGTCGCCTTAGCCCTTATGAACAAAGTCAAAGGTCACCCCCTCAGAAAAATGTTTTGCTCAAGTCACTTTATAGTGAGCGTGATCTAAAATTGTATTATCTTCCCACTCTAATGGCGGCCATGTTTCCTTCCAATATTACCATTAGTCATTCATGCATGACATCTTGTGCTGATACAGCTCATCTCTTTCCTGCCGTAAAGAATGAATGGCTTCGAAAATATATTGACACATTGCATGCTATTGTTTCACACTTTTTGTAATTTCAAATAAAAATGCATTCCTAGCAATTTAGTAAGTAGGTGAAATCAAAGGGGAGATCGTCTTCTATACTAGCATTTTCTATTGTTAGCCAGAATCCCTGGATTTGCATATTATGCAAGATTATGCAAGGTTATTCAAGTGGGTAACTTGAATAATGCACAGGCGGGGTGTAGGTCAGTGATCGTTTCTACGGCAGCGACTGCGGTTCGGGTTGATTTTACTTACACGCAGCATTCAACAACATGTCTGTTTCTCAAGAAGCAGATCTTCAAGATCTTCAAGATCAAGCTCCAAAGCAGATTACAGCTCAAGACGTCGCGAGTATCGTGAAAGCTGGTTTTAAGGAAGCGTTATCAGGCATCCAGTTGAATTTGGATGTGCAAAAGCAGAAAAACGAGGAGGCGTTGCTTCAAGTAAATTCTCTAAAGAGAGTCAGCAAGCAGAAATTTTCTTTTCGTGGCAACCAGGAGCAGTTTGAATTTAACAGCGGTGTGATCGAGAGTTTGGAATCTGGCCTGAAGCATTTCAAGGACGGTAAAGGGTTTGTGGCTTACAAGGAAGTCGAGAAGGGGTTGAAAGACTTGCAGAAAAGGAACAAATTGATCCGTTTGGCGGATAAGTCGGAAGCAGGTTGGTTACATTTTTAAGTAAATAATTATTATTTGTATGTGTATGATAGACAAATTGTCTCTAGTTTGGGCGTATGCCAGTGGTATAATATTTACATTTTTATGTAATTACTTTCCTCCCCCATTGTTCTTGACATACATGCTCGTAATACATTTGTTGTCAGGTTGGGGCGCGGTAGAGGAATATCTCTGTGATGATTTGGCTGACGATTCAGAGGATGACAAGCGGATTAGACAGGCTCAGTCTAGGGCTTTGGCCAAGAAGAAAAAATCTAAAAGTAAAGGCACAACCAGACAGAAGCCCTACCAACATCGTAGGTTGCCAGTGGAGTCTCCTCCTAACCCTGATTATAATTTTCGTGGCTTTAGCAACAGCTACAATAGACCGGGAAATCCTCCGTTTACCGGCAGTTTTGCCAGTAGTAAATACAGTAACTGCCACAAGTGTGGCAAACCAGGCCATTGGAAAAAAGAGTGTCCAAACAAAAACACCAATAGTGGCGGCACTTGGACCGCATCAAGGTAATCATATGATCATGACGATTATAATGTGAAATTGATATTCTATTATGTTTATAAATATATTAACCGTTTGGTTATCTATTTTGTGTTTACTATGACTGAGTGGCTCAATTGCGTATGCTTGGAGCCAGTTATCGTAATGGAAAGTGGTTTTTGAGAGCGATTGCTTTTTCAATACATTACAACTTTGTATGCCTGGTTTATAATATAAATAAGATATTATCTGTTTTATTGATTGCGTATGTAACACCCGGCACTACTCATCCATTGTTCCGCTTTGGTGCCTATTGCCTCATTCCTTTTGTGGAGCGTATTATTGGTGCGTTTATGATATAATACACACACTTTTATTTTACTAATGGCTGTTCTACGTTTATTGTTTGTTTTTCATAATAAACAGGTTCTAGCATCGACAATGTATCAGATGGACCGTCTACACATGACAAGGAAGTTTTTCCTCCACGGTATGATAATGACTTTTACTTCAATAATTATTATGAGTATGAACAAGGATCAACAGATTTGGATCCTATAGTCAAAGGAAGCAGCATTCAAATTCTGGTGCGATATAGGCGCCAATCCTGATGTTCTTAACGTTATTTCTAATGGTTACAGACTTCCATTTTGTCAGACTCCACCATCAGCTTGTTTCAAGAACAATAAATCAGCTCGTGTTCACGATTCATTTGTTTTGGACGCGATTACTAAGCTTAAGATTAAGAATCTTATTATCGAATCTGATTCGCCCCCTTTTGTGGTTAATCCTTTATCAGTTGCAGTACAGAGCTCTGGAAAGTTGAGGTTAATTCTGGACCTAAGGTACATTAATCAATATCTATGTAAAGATAAAATTAAGTTCGAGGATTGGAACGATGCCCTCAACTATTTTCAACAAGGTGACTTTATTTTCTCCTTTGATTTGAAATCCGGTTACCATCATATAGATATTTTCCAAGATCATATCAAGTATTTGGGTTTCTCTTGGGAAGTGGAAGGGGTGTTGAAGTATTTCTCATTCACCGTTTTACCTTTTGGATTATCCACAGCACCTTATATCTTTACGAAGTGTCTCAGGCCGTTAGTAAAACACTGGCGTAATAAAGGTATCTACATTGTCGTTTATCTAGATGATGGATGGGGCAGAGAGGCTACCAGTGACAAATGTAAGGTGGTATCACATAAGGTCAAACAAGATTTGTTGGCCGCCGGTTTGGTACCGAACAAAGAGAAGTCTGTTTGGGTGCCAACTCAAGAGCTTGATTGGCTTGGTATGACGTGGAATGCACGTGACGGTTCTCTGAAAATCACTAAGCGTAGGATTTCTGACATGTTATGTTCCATTAATAAAGTGTTATTTGAATTGCCCAGAGTCACAGCTAGAAAATTAGCTTCAGTTACAGGCAAGATAGTGTCGATCTATCCTGTTGTTGGCAACATCGCTCAGTTGAAATCTAGAGCTTTGCATGTAGAAATTATCTCGAGAGATAAATGGGACAGAGTGTTTTTATTGGGCAGAGATAGTCGTGCTGTGGGTGAACTGAGTTTTTGGTTATCTGAGTTAAGTGATTTAAACATAAGATTATTATCTGTTTATTCCATACCACAGGTTTTACTCTATTCTGATGCCAGCCAGACTGGGTGTGGTGCTTGGGGTGTCGTGTGTGACAGGATGGAGTTTCATCAGGATTGGACTGATGAAGAAAGAGGTAAAAGCTCCACTTGGAGAGAGCTCAAAGGGGTATCCCTGGCTGTTCGTGCGTTTGCACCTAATTAGTCTGGTAAGACAGTAAAGATTTGTACCGATAACAAAGGCGTAGTTTCCATTGTTACAAAAGGTAGTATGGTTCAAGAGTTGCATGACATTAGCCTAAATTTGTTTGAATTTTGCAAATCTCATAATATAGTGCTTACTGTTCAATGGATCCCTAGGGAAGAGAATGTTCAAGCTGACCTTTTGAGCAGAGAGGTTGATTATGATGATTGGGGTGTTTCTTCCCAATTTTTCCAGTTCATGAATAGTCTGTGGGGACCACATTCAGTAGATCGTTTTGCGGATAATCGTAATACTAAGTTGCCAGTTTTCAATTCCAGATATTGGTGCCCATATACTAGCCACGTTGATGCTTTTTCTACTTCTTGGTCAGGTCCAAACAATTGGCTTGTACCTCCCATTAACATGGTTTCTAAGGTTTTAAGACATGTCAAAGCAAGTGGCGCACACGGTACATTGGTTATACCTGAATGGCCCTCAGCTGTGTTCTGGCCATTACTCTTTGCTATAGATAGTCCTTATCATAGCCTTATCATAGACGTCATTAGATTTAATGATCCGAGGTTTATTTTCACACAGGGATTGAATACTAATTCCATTTTCGGAACTCCCAGAATGCAGAGTGCTGTGTTATGTGTGAGGCTTCATGGCCACTAATTAGCCGTTTGGCTCTTTGAGAAATTGTAAGACCGTTTGGCCTATTCTCAGGTTCTTGATTATCAAGAGTCATCGTGTATTTTTATGTCATGGTTTAACGTTCGTTTTTTCTGAACCCACAGAGACTCAAGTTATAAATTAACACTGGACAAGGTTTTGCGTGCTTCCAGAGCAGATAACACGGTGAAGAAATATACTCGTTGTTTTGCCGCTTGGCAGGTATGGAGTGAAAAGCAAGGTATCTCTACTTTTTCACCCGGGATAGAAGATATAGCAAGGTACTTTATTGAATTCTGTCAACACTTGATGGCTGAGAGATCGGTTTGGAAAGGGAGGAGGGGCTATAACACGTGAATTCTATGATTTCATCATTTCACAACTTTGTCTTTGCATGGGAGCTCCCGTAGGAGCCATAAAATGTACAGTTGATTATCCAGGTCTCTCGCGGCTGCGCCGCTCGTGTGATGGTATAGACTACCGCGAGTGACCGATACCAGTTCTAGGTTGCAGGTTGCTCCAAGACTGACTGAAATAAACCATGAGGTTTCTGAGGCTGACACAGAATTTGAATAGAACATGTCTAGTGCACCATTTTCCAGAATTGAGAGTGTTTTTTATAGCATTAAGTGGCACCTAGATTGCAAATCTCATACAGTATTGAACCCATGTGATTCGAAATATCTCCACTTGCTGATTGATGGGCTGAGGAGATTGTCAGCTAGACCAGTTTCTAAGAAGGAGCCAATTACACCGGACATTCTCCGCAAGATTATTGTTAAGTTTGGTTTGGAATCCAATTTAATGAATATCCGTCTGTGTACTATGTGTTTAATCTCATATGCAGGTTTTTTACGCCATAATGAACTTATTAATATTAAAGAGTGTGATGTTGTATTTTGTGATTCGTTTGTTAAGATATTTCTAGCCAAGAGTAAAACGGATAAGTATAGAGAGGGCGCTTGGGTGATTATTGCTGCAACAGGGACCATTACTTGTCCGGTAAGGATGATTAAAAAGTACTTTGACTTGGCCAAATTTAGTGATACATCAGATAAATTCATTTTCAGGCCAGTATCTTTCCTCAAATCAGTGCAGGCTTATAGATTGAGGGAAGGACAGCTCTCATATACCAGGTGTAGGGAGATTTAAACATGAATTGAAAGTTGTACTTAAATATTAAAACAAATTAATAACATTTTTATTATGATTTTATTAGTGGTTCTTTTCAAAAGAATTTCACCTTAACTTCATTAATTTTTTTTATAGATTTCGCCCTAACGAACAAAAAACGGAATAAATCGAATTGTTTTCTTCGCCTTATCGTATGAATTATTATTTTTGAGATGACTGTAGTTTCTTGAATAGGAGTAGCAACGATGAAAATACACTTTGATAACTCTGCTCTGAGGAGGGTAAATAGGGTATATCATAACTATAACCCCCTTACCGTGTTTGTAACCAGGATCCAAATTGTGGAAGAGGAATAAACAAATAAATCGCTGGGAACCGCCCCCATAGACAAGCCATAGCTCTCACCTACTCTTTCGAGGAGTATACTGTTCTCACTATAGGCTCGGTTGATTACGTCGTCTAAAACTGTCCGTACATGTGCTTAGAGATAGGCTTAGAAGTAGTATTTGTTAGTATGCTAGGCTGTTAGGGATAGAACATAAGCCTTGGATAGTGTTCCTCAACACTTTTTAGAAATTATTCCAATGCCTTAGGAAATGTAGCTGAAGTGATGGAATGTAGGTTGTTATTATACTTGATTCATTTATGTATCCTCCCTCCTCATTCAGTGCTTCTCTGTAGCACCTTGAAGCCAAAGAGATCAGGAGGGACATACCATACTGCATTGCAAAAGGCTTCAGTGAAATGCGGGGAATTTTAGTTGAGTCCTTCACCTTATTCAACACAATTTGCCCAGTTATTCTGTTTAAAAGGTTGAAAATATGCCTCGGCCATTCCTATAGATGAGAAATTAAAATGTGCAGTTATTTCGTTATAGTCTGCCAGAACTAGTCCGGTTCAGAATGTTTAACTAATGCATTGTGGGAATGGTATTCAAGAGTACTAGATTCTGACTCCGACCCACTAAATTTGTTCAAGCATTTTGTGTAGTCAATGTTTCACTTGATTGACCCTATAGTATAAGCTACTACAATGACACATGACCTAGATACCAGGTCATGTGATCTATGAGAGAAAATTGCCTCGGTTACCATGGCGATAGCTCCCATTTGTTGTTACAGGGTAAAGTGACATCTTTTTGAACATAACTATATCATAGAAAGGGGGTGTAAGTGCCTGGATGCAGATATTAACAGGAGATAATGGAAATAGGATTTTTGTTGAGGGGAGGGAGATTACTCCTCACTACTACGTTCTAGTCCAGGGGATTTGCAGCAAATCTATACAGGTTGATTTCTGTTTTATCAATTTATGCATTATGTATTATTGCCATTAACAAGTAGTTCAAGGAATTTAACTCAGGAAAGTATATAAAAAGACACTTGAATAAGAGGACTCGTCACTGTCATTAAAAAAGTTATTTTCCGCATGTACAAAATTATAACAATTTTTTAAAAGAAATACAATGACATCTCCCCACTTCATTCATTATACCTTTTCATACCGTACAAATAATAAACATGCACATTTGTGTCTCAATTTATATCCCATATAGAGCAGGTCTATATGGCTATACAGCAGAAGTGAACTCCATTCCAAATTGTCAGGATATAAACTTCCCCAGGCTCAGATTAGATTAGAGGGGGCATTGACATTGATAAAGGGTATAGGTATGTGCCGCGCTGAAGACCCCCCTTTTCACCCTTTGCTGCTAGCTCTTATGACCCCCCTTTTGAGCCTGCATCAGTTCTTAAGACCCCCAATTTTATAGAAAATTCAAAAATCGCAAAATTTTGCGTTCCAAAGCCCCAATTCTAACACCAAAAAACATCGAAAATTTGCATTTTTGTTAATCAAAATTGAACTATAGGCCCGTTCTCAAGACCTACTTTTTGAAAAAAAAATCAGTTCTTATAAGACCCTATATTTCGTCATAAAATCCACTCAGTTCAGTTCTGTAGCCCCCCTTTTTGAGACCCTGGGCGGCACACCCCTACCCCAAAAAAAGTTGATTGCCCCCCCCGGGAGATTAGATACTTACAATTTGCTAGGTTCAAATTTAACTTAGATGTGAATGTAGAACAGTCTGAATCTTATAAATAAATTGAGTTTCTGTAATAAATAAATTGTATAGTTTAATATAAGTTCTAAATTGGCGAGCTATTTTTGTTTTTTATCTCTTCACGCGCAAAAGTAGTCATGGCGTGGACTACTCACGCGATTTTGATACACAGTGCGCTTGTCGCCTTCGTGCGTGCCCGCATCCGTCTGTATTCATTCGCTGCTATAAGGAGGCTTCGCCAATTTCGAACTGATCGAACTATAGAAAGCATTGAACTTTCGGCATAATTCTTTTATACCCTACACACCAACATCGGTAGTATGCGTCGTTCTTAAAAAATCATGCACTATGAATACCTCTGTGAAGGGTATAACAGAATTACTCCGAACTTTCCAATGAGTAAAAAAAAGCCAGATATCATCAAACGAACACATATTTCTAAATGATCAAAATGTACAATTGTTTCATCAAATATGCCCTGTGAAAATTGCATGTTTTTACATGAATTAATGATCCAGGCAGCTATAGTATTAGAATGAAACTACACTCTGGCTATGCCTAAAATGGGAAGGGAATGTGAACTTTTTGGTATATGTTTTTTTTTATTCCTATGATATTTGTGATATTTCATAGTTAGCCTACTCATCTTATCTCCTTACATTACCTACTAAGATTCCAATCACATCCTTCAAGGAGCAATAAGATAGCGCTTAATGCTGGGGTATAGATATAGCTTAATGCTTTAGATCTAAAAGGGGGTTATTAAAGTCACATTGAGAAAAATGGCAAAAACTGGGTTTCATTGTGTCCATGTGTGGACTTGACCCACTTGGGTTGTACCTCCCATGGACTCTTACATAGCTTTGTCACATGACTTAACTGTAACATTTGAACAGAGGGTGCAGAGATCCTCCTTTTAGCAGAAACTGATACTTAACTACAATTTCACAAGATTGTGACTTAACCCCCTTTTAGATCTAGGGTCCTCAATTGCTCCAATGAAAGCGCATATCCGTAGGTTTGTCAATGAGAAGCACGATGTAGTTACAGCTCAAGATATGAAAACAGCTCTAGAGTCCAATGGTGGAGTAAAAGGCTGCAAGTTTATTCTTGCTGAAGTGGATACTTCAAAATCACCAGGGACAGGACAGGTGAAAGTATTGAAGGAGTGAGTTTGTTGAACAATTTCGCATCTGAGAAGGAAGGTATCCGCTGCTGGAAAGCGTACAACCAGGGAGAAGGAAAGGTTATCAAGCCCACTCTAGAGAAAACCCCTGTTATGACCGAGCTAAGAGTAGTAGTTGAAGCACAACATCAAGAAACTTCAGCAAAGGGACATGTAGCTGAACAGGGTTCCAGTTCTAAGCCTACACTATTTTTTTGTAACGAACCATTAGTTTTGCGGAGGTAGAAGAAGATATGTGGGATGAGGAACACAACCGGAGAGAAATAAGAAATGCCGTTTTCGGTACACTTAATTTTGGACACCCTTTAGTTTACCAGGAGCATGATTTATGCAAACAAGCTAAAAAACATAAACTCAACCAATTCAAGCTGAAATACTTGCTGAAATTTGTGTCAAATTTGAAATTGACCCAGTTGGAACAACATCAAGGAAAGCTAGCTTCATTAAGCCTCTGCATCTATTTATCAACAATGTCTTCATGGTACTGCGCCAATCTATCTTCAAGATCTAATTAAACAATATACACCTTCATTTTGTGGATATATTTTCTCCAATTTTATAACAGAATTTGATGAGAAAATTATCAATTTATCACTAATAATGTCAATCATACATCACTTGATTAATTATATATTATGATTCTTCAAATATTAAGTTAATCATTTCCTCTTTTATTTTTGTTACTAAACAGAGTCCTACACAGTGATGTCCCATCCCCACTCCGATCTCCCCATTGCCATCATCGGCGGCGCCGCCAGCACACCAGTCTTTTCCAGCAGCCCTATCCGCCACGTCAACAACTCTCAACCGGCCATCACCACCAGTAGCCCTGAGCAGAATCCCGTCAACAACGTCAAGCGATGGAGGATATGGTAGTGCATCAGCTAGCGACAACGAGGAAGGCGATGCTACCACTACTAGCCAAAGAAAAAAATCAAAAAATATATAGAAACTAGACCATGTGGAACAAAAGTTGATGGCAGGAGGACCGAGGGGTAAAAATCGCCCAGCGCTCGTGAGCCTTACATATCGCATGCATGCCTGGATTACTTTTGCCCCGTGTCCCCTACCACGGCCCGTCAACAACGTCAAGCGATGGAGGATATGGTAGTGGCGATGACCTCAGTGACTGGTTATCGGCTTATAGATTTGGAATGCCTCAATGATGTTTTGAAAAATGCCCACAGATGCAAAGGAGGTGAGTCTTATTATGCAAATGTTGTCAGTTGGCTATCACACAAGAGTTGCACTGAACAGAAAAGACAGAATCAGACTGTATAGTTCCAAGTATGACACAGCCATGACAGCAGAGAGACAGAAGCAGAAACGAAAATTTACCAAAGAGGATAGCGCGAAAGAGGAGCAGAGGTTGAAAACGGTTTACGGAAGTGGTTATGGTGCAGGAGAATTCAACTCCTAAGTTGTACAATTTATGTTAATTGTACATTAAAACTGTAAAGATAACAATTATAATGACACATTTTTACAAGATATAACTTGTAACATGTTATATGTAATATTTTTGCTTTTAAATTTACACAATGTATCATATCTAGTGGTGTAATCGATTGTCGAATGTATCGATTGTCGAATTAAATTCTTAAACTTCCGACATGTCGATACACACGATCGTGTATCGACACAGAACGACAACAAAGGTGTAAGCTTGAAATAACAAGAACAAGTATGTAGCCTGTCTCCCACCCGCGAAAAAGTATAATTGATCAGAATGGCCACGTCAAATGATAACCCCGAAATCACGCAGCACAGACTTTACTAAGTCTACTTGTAGGGGTATCGCAATTGAACAATTCGATATACCCCACTTCATATTATGTTTACGATCGTCACTCCCGCTTATGTAGTCACATTTGTCGAATTATATTGGTCTAAAACATGTTGTTTCAGAGGGAGTAACGCGTAATGAATGAACAGGACAAGTCAATAATACTTCCGAGAAAGTTTTCATTGCACATACAGCGTTCCACGCGATCGCCATCGGCCATGATGGATAGCGGCCGTGTGTGCAGTATTTATTTTTACTCATCCACAAATCATCATGGGGGTTCAAAAACGGGAGAATAAAAGTTTAAAATAGTTTGAAACAGTTAGCTTTGATAGCCATACCACCACGGGTAACAGGTTTGTACTCTTTCTGCTTGTACTAGTCATGTATTGTCGCTAGCTATGTAGTCGCAGTCGTGTATACTTTTGTCAGTGTTAAATAAAAACGAAACTCACAAAGCAGCCGTGCATATTAAAAATGTGTTATTGTCGATACTTTTATCGATATGTCGGACTTTATGACTTCCGACATGTCGATACGCAGAAGTGTATCGATTACAACCCTAATCATATCATGCAGTACTTTAGCATATTGAATAGTGCAAAAATATGATGCGCTATTATGGCCGCCATTTTTAAAATGGCCGCTTTCTCAAAATAGGGTTTTTTGGTGCAAAAAATGTAACTTCTCCAAAACTATACATCCAAATTTAATGAAATTTGGCAGGAATGTTTGTTTTGATGTGTTGAACATCGGATTTTTACCAAAAAAATGATTTTTCATATTTGTAGATGAAATTTCTCAAAAAGCCCCCATTAATTTGTTGCAAATGTATCAAATAACCTAAAGAAAAAGGTAGATTGCATATAACATGAAAGCTGTAGGAGGAGTTACATTTTCAAATTTTCATTAAAAAAATCTAAATTGTTACCTGTTTTTGGTAAAATTGGGCTAATTTGCATATTTAATCCTTAAATGTGTGAACATTGGCTTTTTTGAATAGCTGATAGTCTAAGCTTTCCAAAAATATATAGTTTGTTGGGGTTCCCACTGTAAGAATTAGCACAAAGTGAGATTTGCTGACACCCTCTATTTTGGTCAATAATACCGCACCTCATAACATGGCAGTAATTTCAATTTTAAATAGGAAAACTTCCAAATGTCCATTCATTATGAGGCTGGTGAGATTTTTCATATTACAATGTCTTAAGGGTGAATTTGTCCTTTTGTGCAAAACATATTGCAGGCAAACAAAATAACATTGCAGATTCACTTTCCCGCTTCCAGATGGTGAGATTCCGGGAGGCGGCTCCAGCAGCAGATTGGGAAGCCACACCAGTGCCACAATTTGTGTGGAATCTCTAGAGGGTGAAGCACATAGATTGGTTCAGGTATCGCTAGCGCCTGGCACATGGAAGAGTTCAGGGACAAATTCCAACTAGGCATGTCATGGCCAGTTCAACAGGCTAACATTGCTTCATTTATTGCTTTTATGTCATTAAATGGGCGGGCGCCATCGTCAATCAATTCCCACATCTCCGCTTTGGCATTCATTCATAATATCAATGAATGGGAAGACCCAACAAATACATTTCTGATAAAGAAACTAAAGGAGGGTTGCAGGAGAACAAATCAACCCCCTGGTCCCTGAATTTTGGCGCCTGGTATTTGCCAAAAATACATACCAAAGCGCCGGCAAATTTTCGTACCCGTCGCCCGGTCATTTGCCCTTTTTTTAAAGGATATTAGAAATTAAGAATGTTCATTGCTCGAGCTGAATCAAAATACTCAAAAGCCAACCAAAACGTGCTTGAAATTAACTTGAATACAACTACTAGTATGTGTTTACTGTACTAATAAATATGCATCGCATTCCTATCCGAACTATTTCGATTTTTGAGCCCATTTTAGCAATCGTAATTCGCAAAGAAAAATCACTCGGTCGGCCGGCAGACGGCCATGTTGTTTTCCCTCTGTTCTGACCCATGACCTGCAAACGTAAACAATTGGCGCACGCACGCAAAGGGAAAAGTTTTCAAGTGGGCGTGTTGCAGTAGGCGGAGATGGTTAATAAATATTTTGAATAAATAAAACTGATTTTGTGTGGATGTTTTTATTGAGCATTTGTGTTTATTTATTTATTTTTGGAAATGGTATTATAAAATAAATGACAAAGTAGTGATGTTTTCATTTTGTGTGGATTTTTTTTGCGGTGGACTGTCAACTCAAGGAGTAGTACCCGTTTTCTTATTATTCAATTTAATTCAATCAATACGAATCAGGTATATTCGTTAATCGTTATAAATATAGGGTTCAAAATCAAAGTCAAGGTGGCGAGAAAACTTACAGAAATGCCTCTTCTTTCCAAACATCCCATCGAGTAAAATCCCCACTTTTACATCATCTGAAATACTGATGATGACACGCGCATTTATAATTACATTTTTGATCGCACACAAATCGCTCGGAAAACACTATTTGGTACCAAATTGGTAGTTCATGGAACACTTTTCGGTAGACTGAAATATTGGCATATTCTGAATAACATTTGCGGGTGTGTTAAATCCAAAAATTGTACATTAAGATGAAATCTGCACTGAGAGTACAAAATAATTTTCATAAAATGACCCCACGAATTCGACTGCCGAAGCCGAACTATTGTGTTAGGTAGAATAATGGAATTCCCTGCGTGAGTTGCAGCACCACTTTTTCCCCCCAGACCGAGTGGTACACGTGGCTGGGCTATCGCCAACTAAATTTAGGATTGGGAATGCAGTCCAGAAATCTAGCGGGAAATTTGAGGTCTGATAAAAAAAATTAAAATGGTTCCCTGTAAATGAACATTAGGTACTCTCTGCATTTATATTACATTTTTACAATGACGTGAAATTCACAATAAATCGCTTATATATTAACTTCGATTTGTGTCATTTTTTCAAACAATTTGATAATTCATAATAACTGAAAAATACGTCCACACTCATTTGCTTGACTTAAAAGTTGAATTTATAAGGGCGCGTTTTAATTTTATAGCGGTGATTTCATGTATTAATTGTTTATTCACCGCATAGTAGGTGATGGAGATTGTTATGATTTATTGCGGTCAGATAACTGGGGGCCTCAGGTCGGGGTTGTACATCTCATCTCTGTAAATTGATAGCTCACTTTAATCATGGCGGAGCAGGCGAATCTGATGAGATTCGGCTTCGTTCGGAAACAGAAAGAAAATGAGAATAGGCCTGAACTTCCAAGTACATCAAGTCAAAGTCAAGTAACTGAAGTTCAACAACCGTCTACGCACGACGACGCTACATCACAGGGGGACGATGACGAAGGTGGAAGCACTTCAAAAAAAAGGAAAAAAGATGGTCCACGTGAAGTCAGTGTTGTCACCATAAAGAGATGGCAGGTAGAAGTAGGAGATGACGATTGGCGAGCGAGGTTGAAATCTAAACATCCCGACCTAACATGGATACGATACGAGAGTACTCAAAGGAATATTGTGTCGAAGGTGTGGTGCTACTACTGTAGAAGAAAGCCGGATATCGTTCGCCAGTTTAATGAAGCAGCTGGGTTAAAGCATGATATTGATGCCTACGTTAATGGAACACCAAATGTCAAGAAGACTAACTGCATACGCCATGCTAATTCCAAAGGACATAGAAAGGCACAAGGTATGTTGATTTCTTTTTATTATTGATTGAAAACACTGTACTACTAGTAATCATAGCTGGTTAATTGAAGTAGAGATTGTTTATCTTTTCGCTGAACGATCCCCGTCAGGAATAATCATAACCGCAACTTTTTATTGGATGTCATAACGCAGACTGAGTCAGTCCTCAATTCCCCTATAATTTATGAAAGCGTTTGAAAGTGGATTTACTTGATATTCAACAAACAATATGCTGAATGAAAATATTGGAATTGGAAGAAATAAAATAAATAGTTCAATTATTATTAAACGATACTACGAAAATGAAAAGTTTGACAGACCGTCGGACTCTGAGACCTACAATTTAGTACAATTTGTCTACAAATCTCATTCAAAAATATATAAATATAACACCGCGGTGTTACTCGGGAGATGATGCCCCGCTCAACTTGCCCGCACCAATCGATTAATTTACCACGCGGCTTGTCGAAAGAACGCATTTAATCACAATATTAAAAGGTAAAACCCACCCGCCACACATTTTTGTGATTTTAAAACTTTCATCCAATTGTGAGTGTATAGCCAATGGCGATCGTGCATGCTAGCACTAGAGAGCAAGGCATTGAATAATGAATTGTGCATGTAGACAGTAGAGCATGTACATGTACATTATGCATAGTAAAATCAGTATACCGTACCGCACATGTTATCAACAAGTAATGACAGGCACGCGTCCGGGCTCCACGCACGTGGTGTTTCTGGGCAAAAGGAGTTTTAATATTTTGTGATAGTTAAAATTCACAAAGCGAAGTGTATACGTTTCGACAGAGAAAGGTTGGGGGGAGGGGAGGGGGGGGGGGGGGAGGGGAGGGGGGAGGGGAGGGGGGGGGGGGGGGAGAGGGGAGGGGAGGGGGGAGGGGAGGGGAGGGAGGTAAATAAAAAATAAGGTTGTAAGAGCACGAGTATTGATATGTTGGAGGGATAACGCATGTGCAGTTGATCATGTATAAGAACGCCTATCCTATTCTATTATAAAGGCAGTGACCTAGTCATGTGATCAATTGGGCATGTGTTAGCTCCTCCTATACAAGTTGCAGTGTTGCTGAAAACCCTTAGCCGAGTGTCAGATGTAGTTGGCTCTTCAATGAGGCAACAAGGCGGTGGTTTTCGGCACCACTCAACGGTATGATTAAATACTAACTCTTGTAGGTCGGAATCTATGTGTGGAGATTACCGAGCCTAATTCAATAAAGCAGTAACATGAATAAATAAGAAGTCGTTAAGTGTTTAATATGTGTGGAGTTCCGAGCCTAGGCATTCTGTAGATATTCAGTTAGGATGGTAGTTTAAAAGGAAGAACGCCATCCTACTGACAATCTCACACTGGTGGGCCAATATGGGGCTTACTAATTCACACTTATTGGCACTTGGATATCCTTCCAAGAAAATTTTCTTGGGTAAGCTACAAGTTTGGTATCAGCTAGTTTCGTCAAGTTTTCAAGACTACAAGTTTGGTAGCATCTAGTTTCTTCAAGTCTTCAAGACTACAAGTTTTGGTAGCATCTAGTTTCTTCAAGTTTTCAAGACTACAAGTTTGGTAGCATCTAGTTTCTTCAAGTCTTCAAGACTACAAGTTTTGGTAGCATCTAGTTTCTTCAAGTTTTCAAGACTACGAGTTTGGTCTCCAAGAGACTACATTTTGAAAGTCCTGGGAGCGGTTATCAACGGCAACAAAATGTTGTTGTTTTTTTTCGTTTGGTGCAACGTGGACGAAAATTAGTGAATTGGACGATTTTCGCGTGGCAGAAATCAATCGTCGTTGGAATTCGCACAGCAAGGTTTCTTCATTTTTGTTAGGACCAAGTGGACAACGGACGTCTTATACTCTCCCTCTCGACACAGCAAACATGGAAGCAGCTACAAAGAAGAAGACAAGGCGAGGTAACATTTGTACTTTAAGAGGCAACATTCTTAATTATAGTGTGATCTTTAAATAATTTTAAGACATTTCCTTGAACAAAAAAAAAAAAGGGTAGTAGATTATTACTGTTGAGGTATTTGTACTATACTCTAAATTACTAATGAATCATTGGGCTTCTACAAATTGGGCTAGAATAGATTTAGTAATTAAAGGGTGTATAACCCATTGTAAGGTATCGTATTATTCCAGAAACTGTCGTCGAGTTAACGATAAACTTCACGTCACTTACTTTTCGAGGATAATTAATGATGAACAAGACAGTCCTCAATCTTCTCTTACTGTTTTCAGTCATGAATGGTGGAAACACCGGTTCAAGAATTCTTTTTAAGTAATCAATTATCATATTCATAAGACTAATACCCTGTTTTGGTTAACGGTATTGTTTTGTAGTATTGATCAATGGTTTTATGACACACTAGCGAAATTTCTTGCTCATAATTAGTACATTACCGTAGCGGCGCGAGATTGCTCAAGATAAAATTTTTCTTCTTTAGATTTAAGCTGATCGCGGACCGCTCGTTTTTATTGGTTATTTGTAGCGTGTTTTTCTACTGGTTTCTCAAAGTATAATTGATTATTGTGATTAGTGTGTTCAAGTGAATAACGAATTACAAAATGGCTAATAATTGGCACTTTCAAGTTCAATTTCCAGACCGATTTCGGGGTTTTCCCGGGGAAGTAATTCAACCGTGGTTAGCACGGATGGATTTTGCACTACGCGCGGCAGACCCAGGTATTACTGTACAACAACTTGAAAATAATTTATGTACAATAATTCCTCACCGTCTCTCAGGTCCGGCGTATACGGTCTATTCAAGTTTTCCAGACGCGGTACGAGATGATTACGATCTCTTGAAGACAGAGTTATGTAATGTTTTCAATAATGACATAGCTATCGGTACATTTAGAGACTCTTTGACAGCGCGCACTAGAGGGCAAAATGAAAATGTAGAGGTATATTTGGCGGAATTACGCCAACTAGTACGGCAGGCTTTTCCTACATATAATATAGTCCAACAGGACGATGAGATTTTGAGACGCCTCATAGCGGGGTTAGATCCATTCTATAGGGGTCGCGTAAAGGAATTAGGGGTAGATACGATTCACGGAGTTGTTGAAATTGTGAAAAACATGGAACGCGCGCAAGTTGATTACAAACAGGCGGGTACATTTCACACTCCTTTTGCAGAATTTAGCGCTCCAATGGTACAGAACGTACCGCCATTGCCTCCCACACAGGCACAGATAGCGTATGTAGATAGTAAGACTCGGGAAACTAAGGATCCCAAGGATGACCCAATATTACGAAAAATATTGGTAGCGATTGAAAAATTGCAATTGTCTGGGGAAAGGGGCCATTCCCCCCCTCCCTCACCTCCGTCTCGCTCTCGTGGATTTGATAAGAGACGAGATTCAGATACATTTAACGATGCACGTCGGTATGAGTCTAATGATAGGTCATCTTCTTTCCAAAGAAATCAGGGTAGATTTCGTTCTCAATCACGCTCCCCTGCGAGATATCGTGGATATCGGGGACAGTCCCCAGGTACACAGAATTACCCTTCTAGATCTCCGAATAGGCCTAGATACGATGATCGCTCTCCTGCCAGGTTTAACAATAGGCCTAGATACGATGATCGCTCTCCTGCCAGGTTTAACAATAGGCCTAATTACGATAATTCTCGTTCCCCTAATCGTAGGCCTTCCTTTGCAGCAAATAGGTATGATGATAGACAATATCGTTCTTTCTCGCCAGGAAACAGGCAGAATTTCACTACTTTTAGGTCTTCTAGTCCCTCATGGAATAATACCGAGAACAGACGTTCTCCTTCGCCCGCATATCCAAATGCAGGGCAAGCCGCAGGTCCTTCCATATTAAAGCCTTCAGGAGATAATACTAATAGACAAGTTCAATTTAGTGGTACGGATGGTTTAAACGGGTAACAGCTCCCAAACATCAGCTAGTGTTGGGAGCTGAAAATTTGAAATTGAAGCAACCAGTATGTTCTGATCGCCCTCTTCCTACTGTTAGTAAGGATTTCCATTGTGATTGCACTACCCCTATCAATGATATTACAGCTAGTATTTGTCTCCCAAGTCGTTTTATTTTAGTAACGATAGGTAATCTAAAAGTTCAAGCATTTATTGATTGTGGGGCTGATGTCAGTATAGTTCGCGAGGATGTTATACACGATATTCCTTCCACCATTCTTCCCCGTATATCAAAGGCTACTGATACTTTGGCATCTATTACAGGGGATGAAATTGTAAATCTAGGTTCTGTTCCTTTGGAAATGCAAGCGAGTGAATTACTTTTTATACAATCTTGCCAAATTGTTCCATATCATTCCTCTACACGTCCTCTAATTTTGGGTATTGATTGGATATTGGCAAACGGTGTTTCCCTGCATTTCAAGGAAGGGTTTGTTATTGTACAAGGTAAACACGTTCAGCTGTTGTGTAGGTCACACGTACAACCTAGTTCCCAGGATATCATGCTGGCTGAAACAGTCTCACTCCCGCCTAATTCTAGTATTTTCACGATAGCGAATATTTCACTCGCCAGTGACGACAACTTTGATAATACTATTAAGCCTGATTTTGATGTGGTGTTTTTCCCTGAACTTGAGTTCAACTCGAATATTGAGTGTACTATGGCTCCAGCGGTGGTGACTACGGAAAATAGTAATCACATCGTAGTAGAGTTTATAAATAGCTCAGATCATGTGTGTATTTTGCCTGGGGATTTACGTTTGGGTAACATTTGCCCGCTTTCTCAATTTACACCAGATAAGTTTTTTGTGTCACGCGTAGCATCTCAAGATGATCCTCCTTACACTAGTGATATGCCACCTGCCGTGGATCTTACTGACAGCGAATTGACAGCTGATCAGCGTGTTATATTTCAAAACCTCCTTTTTGACTATAGAGATATTTTTAGCACGAAATTACGACCTTACGGGAGGACCGATTTAGTCAAACATCAAATTGATTTGAGTGATGATAAGCCGGT
The DNA here is from genome assembly GCA_035610835.1 of Ophiura sarsii. Classification (NCBI taxonomy): domain Eukaryota; kingdom Metazoa; phylum Echinodermata; class Ophiuroidea; order Amphilepidida; family Ophiuridae; genus Ophiura; species Ophiura sarsii. Next base: position 154,581,775 of record CM069441.1, on the reverse strand, counting down.
CAAACAACGACCTTATCGCACTTCCCCTGCCATGCAAGTTGAAATTGATAAACAAATTCAGGATCTTTTGGACCATGGCATTATTCGGTATTCAGAGAGTCCGTATTCAAGCCCATTATTATTAGTTAAAAAGAAGGCAAGTGGCAAGTTCAGAGTCGTGTGTGACTTTCGGAAAATTAATTCTTTGACTTTGAAATCAGCTCAGCCATTGGCTAGAATAGACCAATGTCTCGACACTATGTCAAAATCAAAATTGTTCTCAGCGGTGGATTTTGCCAGCGGGTTTTTCCAACTATCCTTACATGAAGATTCCAAACATATTACTGCATTTGCGACAGGAAATGAATTATATGAGTTTAATGTTTTACCTCAGGGTTTGTGTAATTCACCAGGTACATTTCAGGCACTCATGGAAAAGATTTTGAAAGGTATGACAGGGAATTCCGCAGTAGTGTACTTAGACGATATTTGTTTTTTTGGTAATACGTTTTCTGAAAAAATGATCATTCTTACAGAAGCATTTTCGCGTTTCCGCGCTGCTAATCTCACTTTGCGCCCTGAGAAATGCCAATTCTTTAGAAGGGAAATTTCTTTCCTTGGACATGTAGTAAATGCAAATGGGATTGCTCCTAGTAATGACAATTTAGACAAAGTTAAGAATTGGCTAAGACCTACATCGGTTAAAGAGGTTCGTGGGTTTGTGTCTTTATGTAGTTATTACAGACGAATGGTGGAGAATTTCGCTGGTATAGCTAAACCGTTACATGATTTGACTAAGAAGGATATTCCTTTTCTGTGGGATGAAGTTTGTGAATTGGCTTTTGTGACATTGCGTAACAATTTGATATCTACTCCAATTGTTGCTCATCCTCAATTTCACGCTCCTTTTGTTCTCACGTGTGATGCGAGTTCTTACGCTATTGGCGCCGTGTTATCTCAAGAACATGACGGTAGCGATAAGGTAATTGCCTATTTTTCGGCAGCATTGAGTCCTACTGAACAAAGATATGGTACCTTTGACAGGGAATTGTTGGCAATTGTGTCATCTATTCGAAAATTTAGGCATTATTTATCGGGCACTTCTTTTACCATATTTACGGACCACAAACCTTTAGAACATCTTCGTACTTTGAACTATGATAAGATAGCTGATCCTCATCATAGACGTTCACGTTGGATATCTCAAATTGACCCTATGAATTTTACTATCAAGTACAAACCTGGGAAAATTAATGATAATGCTGACCAACTTTCTAGACACCCTGACACGGTCAGTGAAGCTCAGCTACAGTCTTCCATTGCACAAACTACTGATGTTGTGTCCAAACCAGTATATCATAGTTTAGCTCAAGTAGAAACCTCTCGAGTGAAGGTGGGTGGTGATAGTGTTCCACCAACTGATACTCCCCCCCCCTATTTCTCTACAAGAGTATATACACACTACTAATTTGGACATTATGGACGGTCAGTCTTTGGACATTGGTATTAATACTATTAGACATTGTTTACAAGATGGGAATCATTCTCATTTAACCCCGAATGATCTGTGGCTTAAATTGTTGTTAGCAGAAATCACGAACCTGTATATTGATACAGAAGATGAATTGGTCTATCGAAAAGACCCATCTACTGATATCGCTCAAGTTCTGATTCCCAAATCTTGGGTTCCTTATGTATTGTATCATTTTCATGGGGCTCCAGTCACGGGCCATGTTCCGAATCATACCATGTACGAGAATGCTCGAGAATTATGTTATTGGCCCGGAATGCGCCAAGATATTCAGAGTCATATCAATGCTTGTTTGAAATGCCAACGTTTTACTAATCCTGTACCGGGTTATAGAGCTCCTTTAAAGCCTATTACTGAACCGGTAGCACCCCTTCACATGGTTAGTTTGGATATTGCCGTACTCCCTTGGACACAAAGTGGTAATAGGTATTTGTTAGCTATAACAGATAGATTTACGAAGTATATCCGTCTTTTTCCTATGAAAGATCAAACCGCGAAAACAGTTACTGATTGTTTTTATAAACACTTTATTCTCATTTTTGGTGTCCCGCGTATTGTACTTTCGGATCAAGGTGCTCAGTTCCAATCTTCTTTGTTTCAACATTTGTGCCAGTGGTTAGGTATTGATAAACGTAGGTCCTCACCGTATATGCCTTCAGTGAATGGTGGGGTTGAACGTATCAACCGAACAGTGAAAGACCATATAGCTAGACGGTTGACACCTTATGGTGCGAATTGGGATACGGTTTTAGGCGAAGTTGAAATGGCTTATAATTCTCGGAAACATTCATCTACAAATCACTCTCCTCATTCTCTCATGTTTGGTACAGAACCAATTCTACCTGTTGATATTGTTTTAGGTAAACGAGTACCAGAATTTGATGATATATCAGATTATGTGAGTAAACTGTCCACAGCATTGACGGCTAAGCATGATGACGCATTAAATCATATGGAAAAGGCTCAAACTTCTCAGAAAAAGTACCATGATAGGAATGCTCGTTTCCATGAGTATAAAGTAGGTGATTTAGTTTGGTATAAATCCCCTCACAGATTGAATAAGTTAGCTGATAAGTGGTTGGGACCTTATTCTGTAGTAAGTTGTAGGAATGAGGGGCTGTCATGTAGTATTACTAGTTTGATAGAGACTGAAACCAGGATTTTGAATGTACACCATGATAAGTTGAAGCCTTTTGTTCAACCATCTATTTCTGAGTCCCCATCGGGATATACCCCGAATAGATTGTCTCCGGCGGTGCCAGAGGACCGCCCGAGTCACCCAGGTACCTCACAGGTCCCCCCACAACCCCCACGACCACCCGACTCTGGTGATATCACGATGGTGATAAATTCTAACGCTCAAAATGAAAATGCACCATCCGATCATTCTGATGATAATAGTTTGATTTCCCAACGTACATCCTCATCACATACGGAGTCTGATGACGATACGTTAAGCATAGATAGTTTAGATGTTGATAATATTGATAATCAAGTGAACTCAACTGAAAAAGTTGAATTGGAACCTAGTACATCGGGCCGTGTTAGGTATCGCCCTGTACTGTTAAATGATTTCGTTACAGATATGTAGGATGAATGCGCGTTTCATTTACAATAATTTACTCGGTATTTCCGAGGTATTCCTGGTTTATTCACGGGAAGTTGTTGATCCTAGTTCATTCTCATAGTTAAGCATTAATTAAACAACGAAGTTTCGATTTACGTGTTGTCTATGATAACAAAATTGTCCCTTTATAAAATGATCACTAAGAGTTTATGGTGTTCATTGGTTAGCCACAACCTCTGTATGTTAGAATATAGGTTGTTGTATACCTGACCACGATGTATTTCTTACAAAAATTAGGTGTTATCAAATTTTCATTTTGTTTTTATTGTTTTTAAGTCAAACCAGACAATCACGCCCTACAACATTGTGTTGTCGTTGTACTGTTATTGTCTCTCTTCATGTGTATTGTTTTGGTTATATTACTAAGGCACGATGTCATAACTGAGTGAAGTGATATAAACGAAGCAAATCTAGATATATCGTGTTATGATCGCGATTGGGTTTCAGCGGGTTATTATCGTGGAAAATCGTTTCAGCAACAGTCGTTGGACTTCATTGTTATTCTAATAGAACTTAATCGCACTTTAATGAGTTGTAAATTTCAATAGTCGATTTAATCTCGTTACTAACGCGATGTTTTGAAAGTGCCAATGGCTTTTCATCTATTGTTATATGGTACACTCTACGTCAACACTCGATGTCTTATCGATTTTAATAAAAGGTCAATTATCTTCAATTGAGTTGAGTTGAGCAATCCACAAGCTATTTCGTTTATTACTTTAGTGCACGCCCGCCTGTCTTATTATGACGAGTCACTATGGTGTGGGCACTATGAACAAACAAACAAACAAACACTGCTAAATTTATTTTAGTACCGACATGATTGAACGAAATAGTTTGTTTTGTATAGGGAAATAATAAAAGGACTATCTTTACTCAGAGCAAGGCATTACCACAGATAAATTCTTTACTCTGAGTTTTACTGATCTTTTCTACTGATTTTACCTAGACCGTCAAATTTACACGGCCGCCCTGTTGCTTAGCTTTTCACGGCGGAGATCTGCTAGCCACCGTAGAGAGAGAGCTGTTATTAGTTGACAGTGATGACCCGTTCCGCCCGGCTATCCTCAACCCCCGCGGCCCCGTGCCGGCATTTCCCAACGCGACCATTTTGCCAGCATAATTTGGTCTTTTCAAGCTCGGATATATATAATTTTTATTGACATATAAAATAATTAAATTTGTGTTCAATTGAAATAAGTACATATTCAGTGAATCAGTGTTATTCATGTGAAGTAAAGAATATATATGATGTATATTCAGCGAGCAATCACAAGTTGAATGCCGCCGGGTGATTAAAAATTGTGCGTAAACTTGATGATTTCGGCATGGACTTTATTAGTCCATGATTTCGGTTAGACCAGAGAGATGTTTAACTCGGGATGGTTTAATTACTATAAAACCACCTCCCTGGTTATGGCGTCTGTCAGTAGCAACCCCGCCCCCCCCCCCCTACCGGGCAATAGCCATGATGTAGCGGGGACTTGACCCGGGATTGACAAAAATCATGTCCCCGCATACCCGGGGCCATTTTGACGCTAAAATGGGCCGGGAAAACTACCCGTCATTTTTTCAACTCGCAAAAAGTCGAAAATAAAATTGTCTTAGGTCCGCAATCAATTATATTTATATCTGACGATTTATCAAAAGCTTTGCCGCGAGTAGAGAAACTTGTCCAAGTCAGCCTAATATTTACAAATTGCAAGCTATGTTGTTCCTTTTTCTTGATACTCATTAATTTGAACTGTTGAGCGGTGAACACCGAAATTCAACCCAATCACCTCCCCCATCACAAAAAAGGGGGAAGTATGACCGGACGCCCAATCATCCCCACCGCCGCCACCTGCCGGGCGTCATCGCACTTGAATGTTCGCCGAAATTTGACGTGACCTGCGGCAGTGCCGCGCCCGTGTTTACATCCGCCGCCGGGGTAGCAATTTCGCCCGGACTTCACAGAATACATAACTTACCAGGAGGGATTATTGATCAACATTCATTCATACCCAGACCTCGAGTCTTGTATCATGTCCTATTTTCATCCAAAAGTATTCATTCCTCTGTACTTCCATGGAACTTCCATTCCATGCTCCTCCTCTATCTAGTCAAGTCATTCTAGTCATGACAAAAATGATGCAATGTTTCAAAACAAAAATAACTTTAAAAAGCCTCCGACGCTAAATCAACTCAGACCGCAATATTTTTTAAAATTCCATCTCGGCGTGAATGTGTATGGGAAATTCCCGATCCCGTGTAAACGATGTTGCATGCAAATAGTACCGCGCCTCCGGGTTTTGGAAATACTATCGCCCAGGGCATGTCGCGTTCTGATTGGCCAACAAG
>CM069441.1:154540374-154576198 GCA_035610835.1 Ophiura sarsii | reverse complement strand
CCCCCCCAAATAAATAAATAAATTTAAAATAAAATGGTGCCACCACTGTAGCTTGAGCTTGCCCTTCATTGGTGAACCAGAAGAAAAAAGTCTAAAATTTACAGGGATAGCATTACGAACATGACGAAAGTGTCTGGAATTCCAATCTATTATATCTCTATACATTTCTTTAGTATGACGTTCAGAAAAGGATAAAAGTGTCTGAATTTCCAAAAACCTGCGGTCTTAAATTGTGAAAAGTCTGGAATTCCAAGCACATGTGCCAAAAAAGTCTGGAATTCCATTGAAAAACTGGTGGGAGAAAAAAAAGTCTGGAATTCCGATGTCCTCTATAGGGGAGCGGTCTAAATTGTGAAAAAAGTCTGGAATTCCAAGCACATGTGCCAAAAAAGTCTGGAATTCCATTGAAAAATTGGTGGGAAAAAAAGTCTGGAATTCCGATGTCCTCTATAGGGGAGCGGTCTAACTTGTGAAAAAAGTCTGGAATTCCAAGCACATGTGCCAAAAAAGTCTGGAATTCCATTGAAAAATTGGTGGGAAAAAAAGTCTGGAATTCCGATGTCCTCTATAGGGGAGCGGTCTAACTTGTGAAAAAAGTCTGGAATTCCAAGCACATGTGCCAAAAAAGTCTGGAATTCCATTGAAAAATTGGAGGGAGAAAAGGTCTGGAATTCCGATGTCCTCTATAGGGAGCGAAGCACATGTGCCAAAAAAGTCTGGAATTCCAATGAAAAATTGGAGGGAAAAAAAGTCTGGAATTCCAATGTCCTCTATAGGGGGTGGTTCATTATTATCTGGAATAGCCCAATTTCAAAGACCAAATTCATTCCAATTGCTTAATTTTAAATGTAGTTTGTTGTCAATAATCAATAATGTGTAAAACATAACAAACTCGTGCCATTTACCATGTTTGATATTAATGTTAGGCCAAAAAAAAAAAATTGTTATGTTGTCCTCGACAGCTTTCAGAGAGGAGGGGCGGGCGGGCGGATTTTGTTAATTTTTTTTAATTTAAATTTTACCAGCAGAAGCTCAAAGTTCAGCCAACAAGAAGTTAAAATCACTCGAACCGCACATATATGTTATAAACACTTAATTTTAATATTCAATGCCATTTAAACTGTTTTAAAAAAATCTGAAAAAAATCTGGAAAAAAAAACTTTAAAAAAAAATCTGAAGAAAAAAAAAATCTGAAAAAAAAGAAGAAAAATCTGATTTTTTTCATTAAAAATGTGAAGAAAAACAAAATCGGAGCGGCCCTAAAATGACGAGCGGGCGGTCGAGGACAACATAACAATTTATTTGTTTGGCCTTATCTTACGGTTTGATGTGTTTGGAGTGATATGTATACTCTTTTTCTTTCTAAACAAAATCTTATATAATTACAGAAAGGTGACGATAATCCTGCTATGAAATGACCTGCTCTGACCAATTACCACTAACCCATGACATAAAAAGAAATAGGGATAAGCAAGAATGTTGTAAAAATCATGGTTGCTAAAAGATGACGTAACCCATGTAAATCGAGTGCCGACTACTGAATAGATTTACCGAAAGGCTATTCAACAAAGTAGTACCATTGTGGCATGGTTTTCAACAAATTGCTCCCGCCATCATTGATCATATTAGTATACCTGTATCCACCATCGACACAGGGACGACACATTTACTTCATATGTAGAAGGATGGCGTCTGTGTTCGATTTGCTTAAATGATGCCTAATCATGAGTTTAGTGGTACCCTTCTTTTCTCCCGACCCAAATTTGTCAATGAGTAGAGGGTATTATAACATCGCCTTGATGGCGCAACCCCGGGGGCGCAACCAACATGCAACCCCCCCCCCCCCTTGAATTTTTATTTGCAAAAAAAAAAAAAAAATGTAAGATAGTAATCGGTTACAATGACACAATATAACCTAGAGTCCGCTAGGGATAAGTGATATTTGGTTTATCATAGTTATTATGCATGACAAAAATTGCCCGCTTAGGAGCGCTATTAATTCGGTCTAGTCAACCTATTGTTATCAATTATTTCGAAAGGAATTATTTCGAAAGGATTGCCTGGTTATATATTTAAAATACTTGCTAACTGCATGGGTGAGTTTCCATTATGTTGCAAATTACATCCACGGCCCACGCTCATGCGCTTAAACTACTCAATGGGCGTTGCAATACAGCCGGTTGCTTGCACACGAGAATTATGTCATACAGCAACCAGCTTTGATGGAAGGCGAATATTTAAATTTTGTGCCCGTTTTTAGGGCAGCAATGGTATGTGCCAGATTTACCCCAGTTGAGAATTTGATTACATAAGTATATAATTGTTGCGGGATTAGTGGTTTTTGTTTAGACAGAGCAAACGGGGTGTACACAGGTCAGGGTTCCCAGCATTTCACAAGACCAAAATTCCCTGAGTTTTCCCTGATTTTTCCCTGACAAATTTATATTATTCCCTGAGAAAATATTTTCACTTTATCGGAAGGCGAGAAATGAAAATGAACCGACAAGACTTTTGTGAGCCAAGAAATGCGCGCTTAGCGCGCGAAATTTTTCGACTTTACACCTATTCATTGCCTGGAAATGTGTTACCCACTTGAGCCATCAAATTCCCTGAGTTTTCCCTGAGTTTCTGTCTTTTTTTCAAATTCCCTGAGTTTTCCCTGTCTGGAAAAAGTTATTTTGATTTTCCCTGATTTCCCTGATTTCCCTGAGTGGCTGGGAACCCTGCAGGTATTGCAGGGCTATTTGATAAAGTTATGTACACAATAATAATTATGGTTCCTGATATGGAAAATGTTTCCATTGTTCTTACTTTTTAATTTCTACCAATATTAAGAAATCTATTAAGGCTGGACTAGGAAAATCTAGTCAGTGCAACAGGCGACTTACAGAAAATTGAGTTCAACAAGATCCCACATTTCTACCATCTTACGCACCAGGGTGGTGTTGGTAATAGATGGATTGATACCGTACAGGAACCTCAACGGTGCCGTGACCTGCCTATACAGCTCTTCATCGTACATATGCACGGATGCCAACACGTCATCGACGACTATGAAATGGTTAAGAGTCATTGGATGTCGAATGCCGTCCCACGACTCGCCGATGTCTAACACTGGTGTTGGTAGCAATTCATCGACTGAATTCTTCAACCAAACGACATCGCCGATTTTTACACTCTCTGCTGTTACTGGTTTATTGGGAGGGTAGCGACATGGTTGTGCACCAGATGCTGCGTACGATGCATCCTTTGCGATCTGACATGCATACAGCAGATGTTTCGCATCCAGACGAAGCGAAGCCTCTTTGCCTTGGTGGAACCCCAGGACTAGTTTTACCAGGCGGTTTGTGGATTGATCCTGCTCATGCGATATGTAATACACCTCAGAATAGACTATGGAATTAGTCTCCTGGTCAAAGCTTTCTACGTATTCACCCACCATCAGTTGGTCCATGCGCTTCTGTTGAATTTCTGTACCATCATCGGTCTCTTTTTTCACACGAACCATCGAGCTAGACGCAAAGCCTGTAACAAATGTCCATAACACTAATTAAATTACCACGACATTACTATACCCGGATAAGGGGAGGGCGTCCGTGGTTCGAAATTGGATAAAAACCTCCGACTTTCTTCTTTATCTTACTTTCCTTCCTCCTTTCCTTTCCCGCCCTCGAAAGAGAGCATAAGGGCTAATTAGAGTAAACATACATTCAAAGGTCTTTAGAAACTACTTTAAATGTACGAAATGTAGCAGAAAAAATGTTACTCAAATTGACACATCATTATAATTGAAATCGTTACGTATTTCGCAATATCTCATTCAAGTAGGAAAGGATATTGCTGTTTGAAACACTGGTAAATGGATAACATTGATTTACTATGGTCACGTGTTTTAAGCTCGCCTCCTTTCGCGCTACACACGGATTTTGGCTTTCGCGACATGATTTTAACTTTACACATTTATATTTGCTTGTATACCCCCCCCCCCCCCGAGGTAAAAGTATACATTTTCTGAAGGAAAATTGCATGAGAAAACCAAATATGCCATTAACATTATAGTACGACCTAGAACTAAAATGGTATGATCGGAAATGTTCGGAAAAATATCAGAATTTTTTTTTTTTAATTTGAGATCCATATATTTTTTTTACTTACCCCTATCATTATTTATATACTTTAATATTTAAATTCCTTATGAAATTACCCATCAGATGATATATAATTGTCAAAGTTACTACGTCGGTATGGTAATTATAAAGGCTAGTGAATATCTCCAATTTTTATTTTATATATTTTTAGAATTTTCAGAAATATTTGTTTAAGGATGAACACTTCCCTGATATAAACTGCATTTCTGAATTCCTCTAGTTACCAAAAAATGTATACTTTTGCTATCATAGGTTGAAAACTTTTTCTGTTATAGTTATTTTTATAAATCCGGTAAATTGAGGCTGATTATTCATGTTGACTGTGTAGCGAATAGGAAGCAAGCTGATGTTCATGGTCTTATCCATAGCGAATTATTTGTTACAAATAGTTGACAAGTCTGTTGAACCACATACTTGAAGACTACTAAATATCCTTTAAAATGGGACCAAAATGGTGTTTGTAACATTAGGGGATGACTAGTTATTGTAAAATAAAAAAAAGCATGGGATTATCCCCATTGAGTGTGTACAGGCGGCACCCCTTCCGGCGGCACCTCTTCCAGCACCACCCCTGGTCCCCAAACATCAAACAGCTGTATCTCCCTCTCTGTATTAGCTATACCAATGCCATTTTGCAGGCAACTTGTTATTAGGGCTTTAAAATGATACCAAATTTGTTGAGATAGCTTTTGTGGTTTTAAAAATATTTGAGGAAAATGACAGCATGAAACTAAAAAAATGTAACGGCACCACCCTATTGGGAGGCGAGTTCATAAACGCGTGACCCTATAATTTATAATCTTTTCAGACCTCTAGTTTGCTTTAATGATACCAGAGTCTTTATTGAATAAACACACTTGGCAAATACAAACAGCAATAACAATTAGTTTAAGCTGCCTGCTATCAATTTGTTAACTATACCAACTATTCAAACAACAGGGTTCTAAAGCAATTGAGATAATCGTTTTTAGATCATTAACGAACCGGGTTTTTTTCCAAGAATTTCTTTTTCCCTTTTGAGATTTAGAGAAGCGGCACATAGAGAAACAATTGCTTGAATATGAAAAGTGTTCCGGGTGTAGAAAATCAACCAAACTCTAAATGGTCGTTAAGTGTACCTTTTAGTAGCAATTTCATGAAACTGCCATATTTGTTGGCATTTTTTTAGAGGTATATACCATCAGCGCATGCGAACAGTTTGATTTTTATTCTCAGCAATTAGTATTGTCCTGACAAATACCTTTCAAACAATACCAATGGTCAGGGGTCGCATTCTGACGCGTCTGCGCGTCCTTGACCTCTCACTTTCTTATAGTGACGCGTCAGGTTTCAAATTGGAAAGACTTGCGGGTCCCGATCAAAATTGAAGGGACCCCTTAAATTTGACGATGTATGGAAATGGAAACCGTAATAAATTCTGTAAATTACATATCCATCCTTTGCTCACAATATAAATTCATTAAAACTGTCCGTAAAAAAGTAACATTTTCAAATACCCAAACGTCAGGACCCCTCAATTTCTTGGGGGACCCCTTAAATTTGTTTTTTGAAGTCCTATGGGGTCCTGACAATTTTATGGGACCTCTCACATTTTTGATCCAGTGCTATCCCTGCCAATGGTCATATTTTATATCCTTTTTGTTCGAATGTATTGGAGCCGGGACGTACAAATTGCCGAAGTCCCTGAGTACCCAGAGAATCACCGGCACTTTGACGCCATTTACCCATGAATTTAACCAGTTTTTTTCCGAGGGAGCGCGTGTCCCTTCTATTATTTGCCAGGTGATTGGCTATTTTCCTAAACTAACTCAGGCTCAAATCTTGGTAATCTCTAGTGATCAAGCAGAGACTAGGATTGCAACAGATTGCTGATAATTCAAAACTTACAGCTAGGCCTATTCTGGCAACTATTGCCATAATAATCGCCGACACATCGACACGAATAGTGGTAACCTCTGCTGCTGCTATCTTCAACGACGGAACATCTGCCTCCATTTAAACATGGTGAAGATGGACAAACTGCATGTGACATAACGCAAATAAAAATAATACTTTAATCAATTATTGCTTCACGATTTATGTAAAAACTGGATCGACTAATCATCAATAGTATTATACTAGCCGAAAAGTCGATGGTCTCAAAAGAAGTATAATGTTTTATAAAAGAATATATCAAAAGTGTGTTTTAAAATTGTTTGAAATCAACAAGGATATCCTCTCGTCTGCTAATATAACATTTTGTTCCCTTTTCTTTAACTAACTGTCATTAGTTATGGTTGTTCAAATAACTAATGATCATTTATGTTAATTCAATTTAAAGGGTATAAACTGTTTGTCACGCTTGAGTGATTACAAGCTTTGTTTCTATTTGGCTAGTGTTAAGGCTTATATTTGAGGCATAATATAAGAAGGGGTCTTAGGGGCGATATCCAAACTCTACAGTGATTTTAAAGCATTTTTCTAGCGATTTTACAACGATATTCCAACGGTATTTCGTTCTATTGTTAAAAGCATCGGAAAAAGATCGGTGATTAACTAGAAACCTCTCTACTTATCTGGCGTTAACAATATAACTATTGTAGTACTCTCGATGGCTGCATTAGTGAAGCAGACAGATCAAAGGCGCAAGGAAGGTTGTGTTATATTCTTTAAGAAATACTATTATAGTATTTCTTAAAGAATATAACACAACCTTCCTTGCGCCTTTGATCTGTCTGCTTCACTAATGCAGCCATCGAGAGTACTACAATAGTTATATTGTTAACGCCAGATAAGTAGAGAGGTTTCTAGTTAATCACCGATCTTTTTCCGATGCTTTTAACAATAGAACGAAATACCGTTGGAATATCGTTGTAAAATCGCTAGAAAAATGCTTTAAAATCACTGTAGAGTTTGGATATCGCCCCTTAGGGGATTAGCCGTGGCTTATGTTTCCTCTGTGGGATTTGGGGAAGGGTTGGATTTCCTGCCAACATTAAATGATTAATTTTTGTCTCAACTACATACTCGGAGTATAATATTGCCAGAGATGTTGATTTAACGCTTCAATAGGCACCGTCAAAAATGTCTCTCTGCAAAGTATGTTAGAAAAAAGCAAATGTACGACCCTCGTACTCAATCTCAACTAAAGTTGTGGGCTAAAGGATTCGGGTATACACCCTCGACGATTTTGATATGGAATATACCATACAATCAATCCAATGATATTTAACTGAAATGTGGACATTTGTGAAATAGCTCCAATTTGACATCATTTTTCTACACTATCAGCATCCAAATTGACAACCTCTTACCAAAATGTGCGTTCGTTGGTGCAATCAAAGTTGTTCTGTGATTAAAAGGTATATAATGGTTTATCTTCATTTGAAGAAAAGAAAAAAACACATCAACTTGATCATGCAATGTGAAAAATAAATCTAAGCCACACGGCACATATATTTTTTACCCTTGAAATTAAATCAAAATATAATTTTTTTATTAGTTATTTGAACAACCATGATAGCTAATGACAGTTGGAAAGAGTAAGAAACAAAAGGCAAGAATAGCAGAAAAAAAATTGTTATTGCCAACAAGTTAATACCTACATTTGTTTGCACTTCATCGAAAGAGCGAAATTAGTATCCATTACACGGTAAAGCAACGAACCTAATATCATTCATTTTTATGGTAAAGAAAATAACGAAATTTGGGCATCGATGGGTAATAATCATTTTGGGACAACCTGTACCTATTTACAGAGAAACGTGATTAACTACGTAGTTTTCTACGGGCCATTTTCTTACACATTTTTGCTTGTAACATCCAAACGGCTGGAGCGATTTGAATCCAAATTGAGAATTATAATATCTGAGTGGTTTCCTTCTCATAGTTTAAAAAACCTCCCATGGTAAAATTCTGATCACATACCTTTAACACGTTTATAAATGATCTACCACAGTCCCTGAGTACCCAGAGAATGACGCCATTTACCCATGGATTTAACCAGTTTTTCCGGAGGAGCGCGTGTCCCTCCAATTATTTGCCCGGTTGGCTTAAATAGCCATGTCTGAACGTGTTTCAGGCTCAAATCTTGGTAATCTCCAGGGATCAAACAGAGACCAGGATTGCAACTGATTGCTGATAATTCATAACTTACCGCGGGGAGCCGTCTCGCAACGACTGCCAGAATATCCGTTGACACATCGACACTGATAGTTGCTGTGATCTTGAGTGACGACACAACTGCTGAGATGTAAACATGGTGAAGATAGACAAACTGCATGTGACATAAAGTAAATAAAAATAATCCTTTAATCAATTATTGCTTCAAAATTTATGTAATAACTGGATCAACTACTAGCCGAAAAGTGGATGGTCTCAAAAGAAGTATAATGTTTTATAAAAGAATCAAAAAAACACCAGACTCTTTTTGGGGGAGTCCTATAGTAAGGGGGAACCTATACAGAGGTCAACATTTCAAAATGCTCCGATTGTTCAAAAAATATATACTTTCCCCTATCTGGGGATAATGTAGTTTAGTAGCTGCATTGCGAAAACGGTTCAAGGACATCCTGGAGTGAAAATTTCAGAAAGCTCAACTACAAGTTGTTACGTTCATAGGGCTCCAACGATATTTGGTTCATTCCCTATAAAACCTAAGCACAATATAGAATGTAAAATACAAATTGACAGAAAGCAGAAGTAGTCCAGGGTTAGTAACTTAGTATACCGCACTTACGTCTGAAATCTTTGTAAAGGTGTGTTACACAATGTTCATCACTATCACCACACCTATCGAGAGTGGAACAACAATCAAAACACTCTCCCTCACCGCCATATGAAGCCAGGTAACGTGGTCCACATCTGGAATCAGGACGAACTTTATAAACAAACACACAGAAAGAAAGCAAAAAGAATAGATAAATACACAGAAGTTATCCTCTATCACAAGTGAGCATTCATTTTGGATGATTAGCAATACCCACCCAGTATAAAGAGGCATTCCGTGATCCGCATGAGACCACAAACCTATATTTGTCCACATTTTGTATATAATTTCCCCCCACACGCCTTTATAACTAAACTCTACCCGCATGGGTTAAAACTCAAATTAAATCTGCATTATGTACACATTATTTGGCAAATTAATGGAAAAAGAGTAATATATAGTAAATATAGTCCAAATAATGTATGTGATAACGACGGACAGAAATCACCATATTTGCAATTCTTACCACGTCTATAATCTCTATGGAGTTGTGCTCCACCACAATGGTAAGGAGTACTTCCACACCTTCCGTTTATAGAACAACAGGAATATTCGTCATCACCGACGCATTCGCCCTCACCCCCATAAGATGCTGGATAATTGGGACCACATCTAGAATCCGGACGAACTAAAATGGAAAATCATGAAGACATATTTAAATGAGTGTTGTTAAGAAAAATGCCATGGTTAATCGTGTCAAATGCCTTTGAGAGGTCCAGGAAAATACCCAAAAGGTGATTTTTATTATCAAAGGATGTGATAATTTTATCATAAGCATGCAAAATAGCCATAATAAAAGAGCAATTTGGACGAAAACCAAACTGAGAGAGACGTGTAACGAGTTACAGGTTTTTGGAATTGTTGTACTACTTTGATTTTATCAAAGTTTGGTTTGATTTGACTTTTGCCTACTGTATGAACCAGATAAGTTACTTGTTGACATGCAAATTTGCACTTGGACTGTGTGAAAGTCAAGCCTGCTTCATGAATTTTGGTCAAAACAAAGATGTTCCAAATGCCATGAATTTGAAAAAAATGCCACGTCAATCAATTCAACATATCATATCGCAGCAAAATGCTGAATTACAACAACATTTACAATCAATGTAATATAGAGAACAATAGAAACAATATATATTTGTAGATATAACTAAGCATGCATAACACAACTACCCACCCCCTACTCGTACAGATCTATAATGTTTGATTCAAGAGTTTGACCATGTATGGAATTGAGCTTCGTGCAAAACGCATGGCACGTAAGTAACACTTGTTCAATTCTTGATCTTGGTAACCAACCACGGAACTCACTTGATTTAAATGAGATTGAGCAAAGTCTAATTGTTTTTGTCTCTACGGTTCTTGAGTTCAGGAATAGCACATAGGCCTATCTTAAAAGCCTGTGTAGTTAAAACCCAAGATGATTATTTAAATTTTTTAAATTTTAATTTAAATTTAAAATTTTTAAATTTTAAATTTTAAATTTTAAATTTTAAATTTTTAAATTTTTAAATTTTAAATTTTTAAATTTTTAAATTTTAAATATTTAAATTTTAAATTTAAATTTTTAAATTTTAAATTTAAATTTTTAAATTTTAAATTAAAATTTTTAATTGATTGATTTTATCTTTGTGCGGCGCATTGTGTTTCCTTGCGGTTTGAAATGCGTCTTTTAAATGCCTGTTTATTATTATTATTATTATTATGCACGCCCTCTTCTGGATACGCTCCAAATCATAGTGGAGATTTTCTGTAAGACCAGGGTGCCATACTGGTAGAGCATACTCAAGAAGGGGCGAATGAAACAAAATTGTCACCAGGTCTTTAACACTGAGCCCATGTCGCTTTAGGAAGTTAAGTATAAATAGCCGTCCACTTGCACGTTTCGTAATGACACTAATGTGAGTGTCCAAATTCAGATATTTAGCAATTTTGACGCCCAGAATCTTCACCATGTCAGTGCAATGAAGGTTTTGATCATACAAACGGAGGGGAGTAAGTACCGGTGGATCCATCGCAAAGGTGACATTCATTAACATGCATTTGGTCGGGTTTAAATTCATATGATTCTCTGTAGCCCATTGTTCAAACTTATCTAGATCATGTTGAATGGTGGAAATTGTTTTACATATTTTCTACAATAGTTATATTATCAACATATTTCAATGTGAGTTTATTTGGCTCCTCCACTCCGGCAAGCGCACTCGGTATATATATCTTTCAAGAATTGCTCTAACTTGTCTATTTAAAGTGTATACACAGAAATTATTCACAGGCTAATGAAAGACGAGATAGCTTTACATTGCTCAGTAGCACATAAAAATAAATCACTCAGAGCCAAACAATGCAATAATTGCGTATGCGAAGCAATGCAATGCTAACGTGTGTGGTGTGATGGAACAGCATAGTATAGTGTACGGTGACAGCAGCTTTAGATCAATTCGGTTTCATATCTCACTTCGCGAGAAAAAAGTTTAACAGCACCACCACCCTATTGAGAAGAGAGCTCATGACGCGTGACCCTATACAGAGTTTAGTGAGGGCGCACAGCACTTAATCACTCCTCGTTTTGTGTAATGGTAATAAGTTCCGGCAAAAAACCCCCAAAAACGAGGTTGTGATAAATTGGGGTCCTTTGGGAATAAGTTTGGCGTGAGGGTAGCATTTTATAATTAAAATGAAATATAATCTCTTGTACTTTGCTCAGGATATTGCAAAATAATGATTTTCAATTGTACCGAAAATGTATCACGTGGATGAACACACATGCTCGGAGGCGGTCAGATGGCGAGCGTCCGGGCTGAAAATAGGGTGGCGCTGTTTAAATGATCATATCGTAAAATCTAATTGGAAGGGGTATCATTCTGTTCTTGACGATTTTATGAAATTTTAATATTTGTTTGTTAGAATAAAGCATTCGAGACATTCCAAAAAGAGCTATTAAAAAAAAATCGCGACTCTTTTTGCTCTATTTTACACGTAATCCAATGGGCGGTAAATTTAGTGCTGTGCACCCGTAATACCGATAAGATGGCTGCTAAAATACAAAACCCGTATAACCTCTGTTGTTATTTCTAGATGCTTACCAGCACTTATCTTTTGGGCTTGAGCGCCGTTGAACATTTATTATGTATTTGCGTTATGACATAAAGTGTAACGATTGATTGATTGATTGATTGAATGATTGATTGATTGATTGAAGTAGAAAAAAAATTAAAAGACTGAATGTAATGTCAATCGGTTGATTTCTAGAGAAAAGATTCAAAACAATAGTTTAGTATTCATTTGCTTTGCTACAAGCTTTGTAATGCAATGAAGTGTTCACAACATAATACGTTTGTTATTTCATTTTAGACGAATAATTTCATTTTTAATCGAAATAAACGACGATATTAATTTATAGTTTAAGGACCGCGTGCACCCCTAAAACTTATCCAAATCAAATTTTAACTATATTTTAGTCTTCAAAAACATTTGTTATGTTATTACGACTAACGTATCAGGACAACAAACCAAAATATACAAGATGACCGTTGAGTGACGGCAAAAAATACAACATGTGAGAAAAGTCCAGCAAATGAATTCCGATTTTCTGAAAAAGTTGAGAAATAATTGAAAATCGTACTGCATCAAAAAGAAAAAAACCTTTTTACTCTGTACACAGAGAAAACGATGTACAAAATATCGCTGTTCAATTTCGGTTGTACACTTTTTCAAACAACAGATGTGTAAAAGTTATACATCGTTGTTTAAAGAAGACAACATTTTTTTAAACAGGTGTTGTTTACAGTATAAAGAACGCCGTTCACATCAATACAAAGTGATCTTGAACAACGTTGTTTACTTGTGACGTCACAAGTCACGTGTCACAATGATTCGTTTGCGATATGCTTCAAATTAATGGCCGCCGTATTTCATTCGGTAAACAAATTTCGATTTTAAATCATAATTTTAAAGATTTTGCTGACAAGATGGGGAAATACAATCAAGAAAATAATGAAATATGATGACCAAAGAACCGATATAGTTTGATGATAGACGGCGAAGATGGATATTTTTTGCACAAATATAATTTTAATTTCGCGATTTTGCTCCACAGACAGAAGGCATCCGAATTCGACAGTTCTGCCGTTCTGTCTGTGTACTTCAACACAAGAAATTCAAGTCTTCAAATCGTGCTCCCCAGATGTTTAATATTTTGAGCAACAAGTTGCTCAGCTCACCCGTTAAACAGCAGTTGTTCAATTTTTTAAACATGTTGTTCACTTTTTTTTTTACTGTGTACGGTTTCTCTGTAGTTTTATTTTCTATTTAGAAAACAGTTCCCATGTCTTTGTCCATGTCTCGTACCCATGTCTTTTTGACACACGGGGGTATGTGATATTGTTTAACACATTTTAAATTTTGAGGCCAAAGTACTTACTAAATAGCTTTAGTTTTAATTGCATACAAAACATATCTCTTAATACGTACCTTTACATGATATAGATGAACATTCCTCCTCTGGTCTTGGTTCAGACTGATCACAAATGGGACAATCTGGACAAGACAGCGTACACTGTCCGAAACGGATATTCGATGCTCGTTGTAGTATACGTGCAGTATCTCGTACATCCCGATGATCATCTTGATACA
This sequence comes from Ophiura sarsii, assembly GCA_035610835.1. Classification (NCBI taxonomy): domain Eukaryota; kingdom Metazoa; phylum Echinodermata; class Ophiuroidea; order Amphilepidida; family Ophiuridae; genus Ophiura; species Ophiura sarsii. The sequence goes on along the minus strand of CM069441.1, from coordinate 154,562,668 downwards.
CAGCGACATATCCTATATGAAAGGTAATTGCGGGGTTGTTCTGTGCTAACGATCTCAGTTGATTTGCACATAAGCTATGACATGGATTGTAGTAGCTTGCGATATAAACATTTGCAGGAGGTACCTTTCCCGCTTCTCTTCTGCTATTTACCATGTTGTCAAAAACCTGTGTTAACTGCGTTTCAGCGTGTATTCGTCCTCCTCCAGATTGGTCTACATCGACGGCAGCGAAATAGTTGCGACTTCCAGTAATATTAGTAGTATCGAATGAAGGAGGCTGTGGATTAATATCCCGTGCGTCTAGTATATGCAAACTCATAACAGCGAACTGAACGGGCCTCGCAGTACACATTCTCGTTCTTTCGAATACGGGTCTGAACTCAAGGAATAGCTGGTTGAAGATATACGTGTCAGCAGAGACACTTAGCGGTCTTTCAGACACTTGTGGCCTAGTTCCATTTGTTGGAGATGTAAAGAATATCGCAAGGAGAACAGCGACGTGAATTAGTGGTGCACCTTTCATTGTTACCGGTGCTTTATCAAACGTGCTTTATCAAACGTAAGCCTAAAATAGTGATTTTGACACGACCATGAGAACAGAATGTCTCACCAGAATTGCTTTTAATACGTTCGAGTTGTACAATTTATAGTTTTTTATGCGAGTGACAATTTGTTATAATTACCAATGAAATAGCAGGATTTATGCCTATTATCTCATGAATATTTATGAGGTGTAATGATACTGCATGTTGCTATTAGGAGGGAATTCCCGAAGCCAAAAACGTATACTGTTGATGCAGGAAAGGTGAGAAGAGATCCTGGTTGATGTCACCAAGGAAGTGCCCCGAGAAGTGCCTACAGTTTTGCCTCGATTTGATCATATGCCTATTTCTCTATTAACCACACTGATTCAAGTCTCACGTAGCATTAATCAAACACTCTACACAGATTGAAGGAAGAAATCAAGTGGAAATCAATAGTCAATCAGTCGATTCCAGCTAATCAGTCGATTTCTTGATAATTTGTATATATAATATACTATCCAGAGATAAGCTAGTCCCCCGTAAATTGACACTACTGACTCTTGGCCCATTATATTTTATTTTTATTTTTCAGTGCGCTATGGTAAGTTGTAGCAACTAAATAGCAATACAATACACATAACAAAACAATGCCAATTAAGTATTATATAGACTTATTCTTGAGATGTCAATTCATTTATTCTGTTCACATTTCCCAGGAATTGCAGCCACAAAGCCTTTAACGTGGGTGACCCACTCAAATCCACGTGTTCCCACAAATCAATACTTAGTGGTGCTGCAGATACACTATCTTCCAAAATGTAGGATGAAAGTTGCTCCTTTAACAACCTGCTAATGCAGAATGAATCATTTTTCTTTGTATAGGCCATTGAAGCAATACATAATTATCCTATGTGACAATACCTCGGGTGTGACTGATTACCCCTTTCACCACTGTGCCTCTTAATTCAAATTTACACCTTCTGAGCACTGTTTGTCTTTTTTCAGACTCTTCTTGTTTGAACCCGCGCCCTCTCACCGTGAATCATGTTCTCTAATTTTCATACATAACACACGTCTCCGCTGTATTCGTAGGTTAATAACAGGGTTGCACAAAGTTGTTTCTTCCCCCAGGAGCAAGGTTTTGAGCTTAACATATCCTCACCTACACTTACAAGTTTGATAAAAATCAGATTACAATAAGTTAGCTATACTGTTGTTTAGATGTACCAATACCATTGTAATAATTTTACATTTGTGCCATCTTACGCAATAATTTTCAAATTTGGTCTAATACTAACTAATTTGGTATGACAATGCGCGCTTGCACGAAAAATGTAGCTGTTTTATGAGGGTTATGAAAGTGATTATGATATGGGATGCCTGAGTAATTCTATTGAGAGATAGTGTTAACAATACAAAGTATGAACCTTCGTCCATCCAACAATGCACTTTTGGATATCTAAGTATGAACTATGACGTCATAACATTAGCTTAAAGTAAGTACACTTTGGACACTGTTAAATCAATTATTTGGCGGGAAATCTGAAATGGTTGTAAGAAACATGTGGTAAGAAGATTGCATAACATGACACCAGAAGCAGGTAAATCCCATTTGTGGGCATGAATATGATACCTAAGATAATGAATTTAATCCCTGTCAAATTGGAAATGTGTAGTATAAAAGGAAAAAGTAAGGTGAAGCAATTGAATAAAAAGTATACAAATAATTATCAGTATTTCAAATAGCCCTTTTTCATTGAAAAATCCCAGTCAGTGGATCACTTATGTTGAGGAAAAAAAAACTGAGGACAAATCCAAGAAATTAACCAGTTTGGAAGATTCACTTAGCTAGTTAACTAATTATCTGAACTTGTTCACAGGAAACCGACAGAAAATATGCGCATGCATGCGCAGACAGCAGATAATTTTGAACTGGACCAAAAATGGCGACAATCATAAATTTTACGAGATAAAAGTTTACTGTGCCTTCAAAATATAATCGGAAACATTAAAAAATGCTTAAATACATGTGAATAATTATTTTGATAATCAAAATGAAGATATACATGTACTTATCTATCAAATATGGCTTCCACAACCTCTCTTATTACTACTATCGTTTGAGCTACTAGATGTGTAATGTTAGAGTAATCGTCACATAATTCAAACGGTTTGAGGACATTTTTATGATCAGCTCCTTTTGAAATCCCCACTATTAGGCCCTTTGCAATTAAATGTGAGTTTACTGTTGCCCGCGCACGTCCAAAAGTCACCCGCGTGATATATGTAATATTTTAAAAATATTTAATTATTTCATTGTTTACAGCTTTTTCATAAGCTTTTTAACACTTTTCTGACGATAAAATTAGCCGATGAGCCGCATTGCAATACTTCCGGGTTGGGAAAACATAGTGAAAAACTCTGCACGGAACTTGCAACTGTCGCTTTGTATTGAAATGTGTGCATTTGAAGCATATTCGTAGGCACGGCAATTGATTACTGCGCAATCGCTTCAGCGCATGACGTCACATCAAAACCGCCGGAACTTCTTGGAGTTTCTTAGTGCATTCTGGGTAATATTTCAGGTTTGTTTACGATCGCTATCTTTAAAATTCTCCGAGCTAGCGTAACGAAAAAAAAATTACAAACATCGATCGAATATCTCATTAATATTCAAAATAGGGATGCAAATATGAGTAGACTCCTTTATAAAAGAAACAAAATGCAAAGCTAAGGCAGTAGGTGGTGGTAGGACATAATTAACAGCATTTGAATTGTATTCGTACCTTGGATATAATAGTTAACAACGCCGACAATATTAAATCAGGTGACTTTACCCCAAAATATTACAATATTAATATTAAATAGTCACCTCGTCCTGCTTTTCAAAAACGCAACAGTAAACTCACATTTAATTGCAAGGGGCCTTATTGCTTTACATCACACAACAATGTATTCAATTATAATCCGTCTATTGTTTTCTGTCCTTTGTCGTTTGCTATGGTTTATTTTTGGGTGACTATAAAACAAAGACCCAAGACCCAAGACCCAAAAACAAAGACCCAAGACCACCCAACTATAAAACAAAGACCCCCTCAACTATAAAACAAAGACCCCCTCAACTATAAAACAAAGACCCCCTCAACTATAAAACAAAGACCCCCTCAACTATAAAACAAAGACCCCCTCGACTATAAAACAAAGACCCCCTCAACTATAAAACAAAGACCCCCTTAACTATAAAACAAAGACCCCCTCAACTATAAAACAAAGACCCCCTCAACTATAAAACAAAGACCCCCTCAACTATAAAACAAAGACCCCCTCGACTATAAAACAAAGACCCACCCAACTATAAAACAAAGACCCCCTCGACTATAAAACAAAGACCCACCCAACTATAAAACAAAGACCCCCTCAACTATAAAACAAAGACCCCCTCAACTATAAAACAAAGACCCCTCAACTATAGTTGAAACGACAGTTTCTCGCTATACAATTTCCCCATACGTTGGTAGGGGGAAAAAAAGAAAAGAAAAACACCAACGTATGGGTTTCCTGTACTATACCCAGACCTCGAGTCATACATTTGTATCATGTCCTATTTTCATCCAAAAGTATTCATTCCCCTCTGTTCTTCCATGCTCCTCCTCTATCTAGTCATGACAAAAATGATGCAATGTTTCAAAACAAAAATAACTTTAAAAAGCCCCCGACGCTAAATCAACTCAGACCGCAATATTTGTTTAAAATTCCATCTCGGCGTGAACGTGTATGGGAAATTCCCAGATCCCATGTAACGATGTTGCATGCAAATAGTACCGCGCATCTCCGGGTTTTGGAAATAAATCGCCCAGGGCATGTCGCGTTCTGATTGGCCAACAAGTTAAGTAAACGTGTTACGGATACATAAATGATACCGTATTTGGTCACAACCATATACATCATGAATATGTATACTATTCAGTGGACATAACGAAAGTAATTTGCATACAAAATATAAATATGTTGCATGTTTAGGATAACAAATGGAGCTAAAGCAGGTAACACTATTTGAAACCAATGCTCCCTGTGCAGGCTGTGCTGTGTTAATATAAACCCACCCGACTCAAACTGACCCTCGTCTCCCTCCCCGCCCCCACCAACTGATAACACGGAGTCATCCATACAGGTATTTGTTGAAGGGGGAAGATTAAGGTCATTGAAGAAGAAGACCATATTTATTATGATATGGTTTGCGATCTTGTTACAGATTATTGAATAGGCTCCTGGACAAGTACTACGTTTTTACACCAAAAACCAAGATGAAGTACCATCATATTCATTACCTACCCGGGCACCTATACCGTATACCTACATTTGATTTCCATTTTGAGATTTGATCTCCCCACAGTTAAAGTTGCCGTGTCCATGATCCACGTGGCCCATTGGCAAATGGTTGAAGTGTTGTCTCGTTGGCGCGCACTTACGGACACCCTGCAGAAATTGCTAACTTGTGGATATTTTCATACTTATGAACATTTTTGCGTTGACCTATATAGTAATGTATTCATTATCGCATAGGCCTATTGCTGATTTTAGCAATGTTTAGCGCGTGTTGAAAAAATGTAGCGCGAAAATGTTCCACATTTACAGGTATTGTTATAGTTGAGGGGGTCTTTGTTTTATAGTTGAGGGGGTCTTTGTTTTATAGTTAAGGGGGTCTTTGTTTTATAGTTGAGGGGGTCTTTGTTTTATAGTTGGGTGGGTCTTTGTTTTATAGTCGAGGGGGTCTTTGTTTTATAGTTGAGGGGGTCTTTGTTTTATAGTCAAGGGGGTCTTTGTTTTATAGTCGAGGGGGTCTTGTTTTATAGTCGAGGGGGTCTTTGTTTTATAGTTGAGGGGGTCTTTGTTTTATAGTTAAGGGGGTCTTTGTTTTATAGTTGAGGGGGTCTTTGTTTTATAGTCGAGGGGGTCTTTGTTTTATAGTCGAGGGGTCTTTGTTTTATAGTTGAGGGGTCTTTGTTTTATAGTTGAGGGGGTCTTTGTTTTATAGTTGGGTGGTCTTGGGTCTTTGTTTTTGGGTCTTGGGTCTTGGGTCTTTGTTTTATAGTCACCCGTTTATTTTTGCATATTTTCATTAATAAAAACGTATTTGAGATGGTCATTTCTTTTTTGTATTAAGGCATGCAGATCATAAAAAAATGTCAAACATAGATTATTGTGTGTTCTTACTATGTGCCAATGTGTTATCTGTTTCTATGCTTGCATGGCCGAGATAATTATACGCAAACGTATCAATCGACCCATATTTCAATCTATTGCATATTCAGCCAAATATTGACAGATTTCAGGCAGTGTCCAGAGTATAATTACTTTAAGCTATGGCTGTGACGTCATAGTTCATGCTTAAAAGTCCAACGGTGCATTGTTTGAAAGACAAAGGTTCATTCTTTGTATTGATCACACTATCGCTCAATATAATTACTCATGCTTCAGGTTCATAACCTGAACTTTGTGCAACCCTGTTTAATAACCTGCTCAAGCCGCCTAGAACCAGCATCTAATGGAATCTAAAATGAGAGCGAAGTGATATAAACACTTCAAAAGAAGTAAGTTCCCCTTTAGGGGTTCCCTTATATTTCCAAAACAATACATTGGAATGAAATGGGGTTTTTAGTCAAGTGATTATGGGTTTCATACCAATACTTGACCAAAACTTCAAATCAACAGGTTCTGTCATGCTCGAATGTCCCATTTCAAAAGTTGCTAAAATAACGTTTAATTTCAAAAGTTGCTAAAATAATGTTTAGTAGCGGGTGTATCCACCACGTTGTTGTATGACTTGCCGACATCGACGTCTCATAGTGTTGATGAGGCGCGCCACTCGATGCTGTGGGATGGCATCCCACTCTTGTTGTACCAGAAGACGTAAGTTTAGCAAGATTTATAGTGCGATCATCCACTCTACGATCCACGGCCCGCTTTAACTGATCCCACAGATGCTCGATTGGGTTGAGATCAGGGGAGTTCGGGGGCCAAACCAAACGCTCTATACCTTCATCTTCCAAGAACTGATTAGCAACTCTTCCCCTATGTGGGCGCGCATTGTCGTCCATCAAGACAAATCTATTTCCTATAGCTCCAGCGTAGGGAAGCACATGTGGTCGCAGCACCTCGCCAACATACCGAATGGCGTTGAGATTCCCATTGATTTGAACGAGATCGGTTTTCCCTCCACTGCTGATGCCCGCCCATACCATTACACTGCCTCCTTCAAACGCTGTCACAGGTACCACACAACATTCAGAATGTTGCTCTCCTCGGCGACTCCACATACGTCAATTGATACACCAACGTGGTGGATACACACACTACTAAACATTATTTTAACAACTTTTGAAATGGGACATTCTGTCATTCAATACAAGCTCACTCAAGCATGACAGAACCTGTTGATTTGAAATTTTGGTCAAGTATTGGTATGAACCTCATAACAATTTGACAGAAAACCCATTTCAACCCAATGTATATTTTTGAAAATATAAGGGAAACCCTAAAGGGGAACTTACTTCTTTTGAAGTGTTTATATGCTATTGAGGGTTTGGATAATGTGCGAGTTGCGAGTAGCGAGTTGCGAGTTGCTAGTTGCGAGTTCGAGTTGCAAGTTGCGAGTTCGAGTTGCGAGTTGCGAGTTGGAAGTTGCGAGTTGAAATGTGCGAGTTGAGTTGCGAGTTGGATTTTGCGAGTTCGAGTTGCGTGTTGCGAGTTAAATTATGTGAGTTGCGAGTTATATTTTGCAAGTTCAAGTTGCGAGTTGAAATGTGCGAGTTGCGATTTAAAAATGCAATTTGACATTTGTGAGTTGTCATGCGTGTTGCGAGTTCCCTATTATTTGAAATTTACTTTCATTTCAATTTCAGTCCAATTAAACAAATAAAGTGCTATTATAATTCAAAGCGCTTTGATAATTTTATTATACATTATTTTGTATAAGGAACAGTATTAGCTGCTTTATAAGTTATGTTGCAAGGTATAGGTAATAATAGCATTAATAGCTGTTTTATAGTGTATAAGGATTAGCTGCTTTGCATTTGGAACAATGCTCTGCTTTATATTAAAAGGTATTATAGTGTAACACCCTTTACCGCAGAGGACGCAGTACCTGAGAAGATGAGAGGAACACAGAACTTCTTTTGAGTGAGGGTCGAAATGCACTCAAGTGATTTATTCACTCTTACGTAAACATAAACTTTCAAACACAAATAAATTCACTTGATACAATAAAATTGTGTTAATTAATTAATAATTGACCTAGAAATGGTAATGAAAGTATGATATCGAAATAGTACGCATCTGACTGCGGTATTGCCCATATTTAACCAAGAATCATACTATCACGCCAAATCCTATGTTACATAACTTCATCTAAACATCAAACAATAAAACAAACTATTTCTAAACTAATTCATAAATGACTGAATAAAGGTAAATAAAAGGTAAAATCCAAAAGTAATTTGATTCAGTAGCCAAATCGTGAATTCCCAACGTTAAATAATTCAAGTGATGTGTAAATGACATTCAATTTAATTATAACTAAATCATGACTTTAATCAAAATAAAACAGTTAATGAAATCTGTAAACAAAGCATTACTAACTTCAAGCCTATTATACACATCTGAATGAAGTATCCAAAATTCCAATGTTAGTACACATAAATAATTAAAATCTTTGCTAACTCTACTTATTTTGAAGCACAAACATCTATAGAATTGATTGATAAATGAATTCCCATGAATGACTAAGATATTAAACACAGAACCCTTTAGCTATATTGGAATCAAGTCTTATATCTTTAGATTAATCAGTGTTATAACTAATGAACTCATGTATACGCTTTGATCATAAATCCAGATATTTATACAATCACCATACAGTATCTCTAATAAACTTCTGAGGTTAATATTGAATAGTGTTTCAATGAATCTTTTATCATCATTCGATCAAACCAGAGTACTATCTAACTGCTTGATTTCAACAATAATAATATCCAAAAGAATAAACTGATCTTCTAAATTAACACTTAGTATTATTATTTACTATTACTTCCCTATATTAGAAAATAGAAGCATCTTAACTCCCTATAGGAAACATGCATGACACTTTTAGAGTGTGCATGGCATCATGAAAGGTGATATGTACCGCGGTATACCACCGCACTGTCCTACTCCTATGCAACAGGCCAATACAATAGAAACTCGTTGTGTGTTATTATCGATTGAGCTAAACTTGTAAAGTAAATGCCAGCCGTTATGTAATACAAATCACTGTGCCTGTATTATTATTATTGAAATAATGTTTACACCACCATTTGTAGTTTCTGAGTAATATATTTAAAACTAGCTAGGACGGTTCACGGATTTCGCGGCTCGAAAAGAATGTTTGAATTTGATCTCAATATAATATAATCCAAGCTGCTATAGGCAAAAGCTATATACAAATGACCGTGCAGCTATTTCGTGAAAAGCTATACAACCAATGATCCGGAAGCAACCCTTACCCTAATCCTAACCCCAACCCTAACTCTAACTCTTACCCTAACCCTGAGGCCAACAAAATAGGGTCGGTAGGTCGGATTTGTTAAAGGTAGATGACCCGATCACATTTTCGTAACACAGAATTATTTCAAACATACGGAGATTTTCATATCATATGAAAGCTCGTATTTTTCTCATCATCATACTGAAATTTGACGGCCTAAATCGGTATAATTACGGAGAAATCGATGAAATAACGTCGAATTACCGCGAATGGTGGTAACCACCGATATAGTTTTGTACTACTCAATGGGTACAGTTCACAGCATCTTGTGCGTCTAAAATAAGAACCATTAGAGCTATGCAACTCAAACTTTGGAACACGACTTTTTTAAGGATGACCTTTCATGTAGAATAGAAAACTTCAAGTTGAAAATCGGAAATGTGATCGGGTCATCTACCTTTAAAAGATCTTGGTGTTTTTTATACGGATATTGTATTTGGGAATTTAAATTCGGCATGGATACTGTGAATTAAAGTCCAAACACAAAACACATCGCTTTAACAGTATAGAACTCTTGTTCATGAGTTTGCGACATTGCTGCTTTACTCTCGGCCACCTTCACACCCGGGGGGGGGGGGGGGGGGGGGGCACTGACATTGGAAAAGGGTATAGGTATGTGCCGCGCTGAAGACCCCCTTTTTCACCCTCTGCTGCTAGCTCTTATGACCCCCCTTTTGAGCCTGCATCAGTTCTTATGACCCCAATTTTATTGAAAATTCGAAAATCGCGAAATTTTGCGTTCCAGAGACCAAATTCTTCGATAATTTTGCGTTTGAAAACCAAAAAACCCCCCAAAATGTGCGTTCTTGCTATTCAAAATTGAACTAAAGGCCAGTTCTCATAACCTATTTTTTTGAAAAAATCAGTTCCTAAGACCCTATTTGTCATCATAAAATCCACTCAGTTCAGTTCTCTAGACCCCTTTTTGAAAACCTGGGCGGCACATCCCTACCCAAAAAAAAGTTGAGTTCCCCCCCCCCCCCCCCGGGCCTTCACACTGCTGATTTCGATCTCCAATATTGTCGAATTGGTTGCAACACTGCAAACTCGGTCAAATATAATTTTTGTACCAAGTTTGCAACGCGCAGATACCGTGTAGGTCGCCGCCATTGTTACAGAAAGCGAAAGTACGTCGTGTTGAAGTTTTGTTAGAAGTATACGTGAGAGCAGGGGCGTAACAGAGGTTGGTTGTCAGTCAGGGGGGGGGGGGGGGCACAGCCAAAAAAAATCCTGGTTAGAATAATTCCGTCCCGGAATTTTTCGTAAAAGGTTGCCCTCAATTTTTTCCCAGTCAGTAGTCACCTCGTGAATTTCACGTAAGTGTGTGGTGGGGGGGGGGGGGGGGGCAAACAATTTCGCACGGTCACAAAATTTCGCAGCACAAAAATCACAACAGTCAACAATTTGTTGACTGTTGTGCTTTTTGTACTTTCCCTTTCTTCCTTTCCCATTTTTTCTCCTTTTCCTTTTTCTTTTGCCTCCCTTTTTCCTTTCTCTCTTTCTTTTCTTTCCCTTTCCCCCTTCTTTTCCTCTTTTCCCTTCCCCCCATTTTTCCTGATGGGTAGGTTTGAATTTCCTGCTGAGCACCTTGGGGGGGGGGGGGGGGGGGGGCACTGTGCCTGCCCCCCGGCTGTTACGCCACTGCGTGAGAGTATTACTAAACCTATTTTTCCTGTACTAACTACCCCCAACTTTTTATACTATGTTGAAATTAATATTCATGCCGTTGAGCAACATTTTGGGAACAAATATTAACCGTAATTAGATTTCTTCATATTTTCTTACAGTATAAAAATGACATCACTTGCACGTGCGAACAATTTTCATTTAGTCCTTTTAATAGTCCCCGCGGGTGCCAAGTTCACGCAATAAACATCATGTTATACGAGATTGCGCATTGGGGGATGGTGTTATAAAGACCAGATTGAATATGTCATACGAAATCAGGAATAAAACGGTCCGTTTGGCCGTTCAAATTGCTAAAAATTTTGTTTTAAAAAAATAATCGAAAATAAAAAATAATACGGTCGGCACCATGGTACACGGTCGGTCGGACGTGGACAAACAAACAATTTATTTGTCTTGGCCTAACCCTACCTTACCCTAACCCTAAGCCTAACTAACCATAAGGCTAACCCTAACCCTAACCCTAACCCTAACCCTTACCCTTACCCTTACCCTTACCCTTACCCTTACCCTTATCCTTACCCTTACCCTGACCATATCCCTACCTAACCATTACCCTTACCCTAACCATAGGTTGTACAGTCTGGTACCATAGGTTGTATAGTCTGGTGAAGCAATTGGCTACCCGATGATAGGTCGTATAGTCACTTCGTATAGTCACTTCCATATAATAAACTGGTAGATTTGTCAAGCAATTATGAAGCAACGGTGTGTAGTTAGTCCACTGTTTAAAGTTGCGATTTTGTCTCAAAACAGAATGAACATATAAAATGGCGATATATTCTTAGTTTTACTCAAACCCTGGTATTTGAAATTTGGGCATCGATGGGTATATATCATTTAGTGACAGCCTGTGTATCAGTGGCGTAACTAGACTTTTTCATTTGGGGGGGGGGGGGGGGCAAGAAGGGGCAGTGACTTGAAATGGGGGGGGGGGGGGCTCCTAAGACTTGTTGAGTCAAGTGATGCGCGAAAATTTTCGACTTAACAGCTATTTTTTGGACGATTGAGCTACATTTTGGCTATAAACATGCTTGTACCAAAGAATATTTCCTTTTGGGAAGACATATGCGCGCGTAGCGTAGCGCGCGAAATTTTTTCATATGTGTACTTTTGACCATCATAATTCCATGATTCCTTTCGTCAAATGAACCGACAGTGCCAATCTCAACCGACACGATGTCATTATTGGGGGGATTTGGTGTGTACTTTGTTTGTAAATTTCATTTACAGCCGTACTTGATTTCATTTGGGGGGGGGGGGGGGGGCAAGGGTTCCAAGTGGGGGTGGGGGGGGGGGGCTCCCGCTTTTACATTTCTGATCATAAATCATGCATACATTCCAAGTTACAGGGCGATACGATTCTTAATTACTTCAAAATCATGGTTTTAGAGTGAAAATAAACTGTCGGAATCCCGACAGTTTATATTTTTCACTCTAAATTCACTCTAAAACCATGATTTTGAGGTAATTAGGAATCGTATCGCTCTGTAACTTGGAATGTATGTATGATTTATGATCGGAAATGTAAATCTGCAAGAAAATCTACTTTCTAAAAAAAATCATGAAAAGAGGGCGCTCTCTGGAAAAGATCACATAATATGCCTTTAATAATAGGCCTATCCCCTATGGATTACCAGGGCAACCATTCCATTGATGAACTCTGTAACCTCAGGGTTTAGCCCCAAGAAATTAAATCTTGTTACTATATGGTTGGAAATAAACTTTTGACTTATACAGTTAACTGCATTGTAAATTGATGTTTTCCAAGTTGTTAAAATAACATAATTAATACAAAGACAATGTGTTATGGTTATGCCAATCAAATCCTAATTAAACAATCCAATCGTTAAATTCTAGTAAAAGTCATTTATTGCGGAAAGAATAACTAAATTAATATATGTATAGGTTGAGTTGATAAACAACATTAATTATTGGTTAGACCACAGTGGTGGTGTGGTATAAGAAGGCCAAAATAATAAAATGTCTTGAGCAATAACATAGCACCGGGCTAAAAAACCTCGAATTTCACGGAATCTAACCCAAATTAAAAAAATCAAACATAAACTGGACAATTGTGGGCCCCATACGCACCCGCACAGAAAATTTGAAGTCAATCGAAGGTGCGGAAAGGGGAGAACATCTCCGGACAAAAATCGGCGATTCCGTATTATTATATAGAAGATAGTATGGCTGAATTATAAGTTTGGATCATAAAGCTATTCTAGGACATATTAAACCCGAAAGATATATGATACTAATTTAGGTTATTTCTTGATAAAATGAACGTATTAAAGCAAAGTATGACCCACATACCAACAAATACAACATGTAGTATACACTTACAAATACATTTCAGGAGGTACAAAACGCTTGCACTGAAAAATAATTTGGTGTCATTTTGACACTTAAAACAAATGTCAAAAAATGGGTCCTCAGTTGGCCACCTAAAGGTGTCAAATTGACACCATTATGGGTGTCAAATATGACACCTGTGGGTGTCATATTCATTTTGACACCTAGGGTGGTTACCTGAGGACCCATTTTCGAAAAATGTCATTACACCCCAAATGGGGTGTAATATTGACTCTCTTAAGAGTCATATTGAGATACATTCAGCACATGTTTACGAGCCGGTAAGACTGGTAAGTACCGATCTGCTCCATTTCCAGACATGTTGATAATGATTATGATACAATTAGCGTAATGTAAGACGTCCGTATGAAAAAGACGACCACTGAGCCAGATGAATCGGGCTATATGTAATGTTGCACGTATCATCGTATGCATGCATAACGAACACACACATAGTACTAGTAGGTCCATGCACTGACACACAGTCCAAAATGAGTCCTGACACAACAGGCTAACAAAATGCTAGTCTCTGACTATGAAATTGTAATTTATTTCATCAGTTAGTTGGCGCAATATTAAACAACATGAACAAGGCTTACATTACGCTAATTGTATCATAATTAGTATCAAAAGTGTCTGGAAATGGAGCAGATCGGTACTTACCAGTCTTACCGGCTCGTAACATGCGGACAAAATGGCGACGAGAAAACGTTTGCGTGCCAAGGCGCATGCGTTGATATGTTGATAGACGCCCAATTTGGTGTCAGAATTACACCAATTGGTGTCATGCTGCTTCGACACCTCTAAAAACCGTGAGCTTTCCCGCCAACTATTGACGCCCTTGGAGTTATTTCAATTAATCTGACACCAGTTTTGGTGTAAATCACTAAATGATCACTGAATTGACTACTGGGCTACGTAGTTGTGGTGTATGCAAATTCCACACTTAACGGTGTCACCGTAAATTATGTGCAAACCCATATCATTGACGATTACACCAATTTTGGAGTCAAAATAACACCTTTGTAAGTGTAATTTACAGTTGACTCCAAGAAGGTGTCGCTGTGACACCAATTTATTTTTCAGTGTGGGTTTATTATATTATAGGCTACAGTTGTTGTATTTTTATTTCAAATAATGTGTCCCTTTTAAAGGCATATTATGTGATCTTTTCCAGAGAGCGCCCTCTATTCATGATTTTTTTTTTAGAAAGTAGATTTTCTTGCAGATTTACATTTCCGATCATAAATCATACATACATTCCAAGTTACAGAGCGATACGATTCCTAATTACCTCAAAATCATGGTTTTAGAGTGAATTTAGAGTGAAAAATATAAACTGTCGGGATTCCGACAGTTTATTTTCACTCTAAAACCATGATTTTGAAGTAATTAAGAATCGTATCGCCCTGTAACTTGGAATGTATGCATGATTTATGATCAGAAATGTAAATCTGCAAGAAAATCTGCTTTCAATTTTTTTTTCGATGTTGAGGGCGTTCCCTGGAAAGATCACATAATATACCTTTAATAAACAAGGTATACTGTTAGAGCAAAATACGCATGTAGAAATACACTTACGTAAAACCAGTCATGCCAGTGGCGTCGCGGACCTAAATCTATTTAATACGTATGTGTTCTATGAGAGACTTGGCAAATTTAGTGTGGAAGGGGTGGGGAGGGGGGAGGTCCGCGAAGTGGGTTGTGAAATCTATCCTGTCTGGATTATTTATACGGTTATACCATGGGTACCTGGAGTATGGGTATGGAATATTAGCGGCACCTGTGATAACTGAGTGGTTATTTCAGGTCTTATTGTGGGATACCTATAATAATATTTAGCGTTTCTGGGTAGGTCTTATTCATACGGGTATTCATATCCCTGGATTATTAAGGGTGCCGTGGCACAGATATTAGAAGGGCACCTGGAGTATCAACGACCTCTTGCTATTTCACAATAGCCTATACGCTTTGATCATGTTGACGAATAAGGCCCCCCCCCCCCCCCCCCCCCCCCCCCCCCCCCCCCACCCATAAAAAAATAATTGTTATGTTGTCCTCCACAGCTTTCAGAGAGGAGGGGCGGGCGGGCGTGCTGATTTTGTTTTGTTTTTAATTTAATTTTACCAGCGGAAGCTCAAAGTTCAGCCAACAATAAGTTGAAATCACTCTGAGAGTCGCACATATATGTTATAAACACTTAATTTAATATTCAATGCCATTTAAACTGTTTTAAAAAAAATCTGAAAAAAAAATCTGAAAAAAAAATCTGATTTTTAAAAGAAAAATTGAAAAAAATTGAAGAAAAACAAAAAATTCGGAGCGGCCCTAAATCCGGAGCGGGCGGTCGAGGACAACATAACATTTTTTTGTGTTGGCCTAACCGCACACTATCTTCTCTACAATGTATACACTATATGGGGTATAGGGTTGGTACATCCTTTTTTTTTCTTTTTTTTTTTTTTTTTTTGGGGGGGGGGGGGGGGTGTATGGGATAACTATAACATTGTTTCTCTCCTAAATGGGGTATTGAAATTGGGTCCGAGATTCAAAGATATCACAAAACTCAGATTTCTGTGAACAAAGTCTATTTCAAATGAAAACAATTATTCAGGGATCTACAATTTTGAACTCATTACCTATGTCCATTTTGCAACAATTAAGATAATACTCAGCTAGCGAGTGCCCGAGCGTAGCGAGGGTACGCCGCTAGTTAGTTAATATTGTTGAATCATTTGTTGCGGCAAGTGATCCGAAGGGGTATGGGGCAACTGGTCCACCTGCAAAAACTTAATCAAAATTGTAAAATTAATTTTGAAAATTATTTGTTATCAATAAAACATGACTCGGTATTGAAATGTGAATAGAATATGAAACATTTCACATTATTTCTAGTTCTTAGACATTTTGGGGTAATTTGGGTCTAATACCACTATTTCTGCTATTGAATGATTACTATATGATATGAACTTGCTTTAGAATGGTTTAAAACCTCGGTATTATGAATTACATCTACATTACATTTTAAATGGTGTCTGTAAATATATTTTCAATGACGAATTATCATGATTTATGCATTTTATTTACTGCTTTTTGTGTATATTAACCGTTGGGTCATCATTGTCATATTGACTACCTACCCCTGTAACATGAACAGTTGGCTAAATATCAAGATGGTTTATTAAAAGTACTATGATGAAGAAAGGGGTATATATAGACAAATGTATGGGGCATCTGAATATCACAACCATGTAACCATTAACTAGGATCATACCGTTTTATCTAATAAACGTGCAGTCGAAAATTGCGCTTGCTTTGTACACCATTAGTGTTACTGCTATTTTCACGTTAACCACGAAAACTGTATAAAACATGGGTTTCATGAGACATGTATCCTTTTTACACGTTAAATAATATGGAAATGTGTTTGTAAAGAAAATTCAGCCTAGCTTCCGTGTTGTCATTCAACGAGTTCTGTGTATTCTAACCGTTGGAACTTATATTAGGACCAGTTGCCCCAATGATGATTGATGGGTAACTGGTCCGTGCCCAGTACATTTTTAAGTTGGTGGTAATTGGCCTTTTGTTTTGATATTTTTTTAACATTGATTATATGTTAGGCCTATATGTAAATAGTTACATGGGTGATATTTTCATAGCAATTCCGTAAATATTTACACGAGCTTTAAGCTTTTTTATCATGAAATAGGCTTAACCGGACCAGTTGCCCCATCCTCCCCTAATTATTTATTGCAGTTATTTTGTAATACACGTCAAACCGTCATCCTAAAGATAATAACACATGATTTGCAATATATAGACACAACACGGTCTCAATTTCTGTTTTTGATATCTTAAAGATATATATTTGTGTTTCATGGCCTGGAAGCCTTCGCCAGGAATCCCGGTGAAAGTACTAGTGGGCAAACTGCGCGGGTTCGGATTGCATCATGAATGATGACTCTGGATATAATACATTTTGTGAATAAAACGATGGCACTATCAACCGGGTGTGTTCACCAGATAATAGTGTAACTATTGACCTCATTAGGCCCCTGAAACTCGATGTTGAGTTTCCCGTCACATTTTTGTCAGCTTATAAATGAGGCAACTATTTCATTATTCATTATTCATTATTTTTAAGATTTCATTATTTAACCTTTTTACGAACACTTAATTCAGTATCCCAGTTTATTTATTATGCATATCAAATACCAAAAGGACTCCACTTTGGAATGAATAGAGATATTTGACCATTCATATAAATTATTTATTAAAATTCAGTAAACGACATGGTCCATGTGGTAGTTCTCTTTAAAATACAGCTTTCAAAGAAAAAATGGACAGAGTTCCGACGTCCGATTAACCCAACGGTAGGGTTATCGGTAAGGTTAAGTCTGCATAGCAAACTTTTATTTCATTTGCACATCAATTGAATTATTTAACATTTGAAAATACCTAAATTCAGTTAATTATCATGGGAAGAGAAGTATTGCCTGTTAAATGATATAACAATAAAATAATAATAAAAATATCTTTGCAAAGTCAAGTCAGAAAACATATTTTTGTGGTTCATATGCATGTGATGTGGATAGATTTTGAAATGCATTCAAAACCTATGTTATCATTTCCATCATACATAGGCCTACATGTACATGAAACATCTTTTTTTACCAGATTACATGCATAAGAAATAAAGTTTTGTTGACTTGCAATTAAAATCAAAACAAATCGAAATGCATACATAAAAACAAACATTTATAAATCTTTATAATGGTGCATATGCATGTTACAGGCAACACTTATTTTGCCAATAATAATCACAATATTTATAGTTTACTGACTTTGGTTAGATGTTGTTAGATTTAGAATGGTATTATTTACACTGAAAATGGTCCTCAAAAGTCATACTTTCAATCAGAATAAATGAAATACACAAAGTAGTAATTTAGGATCTTAAGTTATACATGACAGTTATAATTTTTGAATTTGAACTTCAAAATATTTGTTCAAAAATTGAAATAGATCCCAAATCAAATACAAATCTTTCCAATGGTATAATTATACCATCAGGTCTAACAAAATGTACATAACTTACTTGATTTAGGTTGTTACTTAATTGATACTTTGACACTGAGAATGGTCCTTCAAAGTCATACTTTCAATTTATGAATACAAATGTACTTTTTAGGATCTAAATTATAATTTACCATTGTGTAGGTGTGGGTCAAGGGGTAACACATGGATTGTTTCTGGTCAAATATGGTTATAATTGGTCATCAAATGTCATTGTTTTATACTTCCAGAAAAAAAATGTAAAAAACAAACAATTGTAAATGTTTTTATTTTTTTAATTTTTTACAAATAATGAATTATTTTCAGATTTTCGGCCCCAAAATCATAACGCGGGCGTGCGACGGGAAACTCAACATTGAGTTTCAGGGGCCTTATGTGTGTATAACAACTGCCACTGGTATAACAGACAACACGTTTTGTGAGAACCGGGCGGAACCAGACGTAAACGTCGGTTGCCTGAGGGTCGATGACCTTTTGACGTGATCCCTATAACTTAAAACAAGGAACCCGGACAAGGAAGTAAGCCTAATTCTTGGAATTTGCATACACCACAACTACGTAGCCCAGTAGTCAATTTGCCACATGTCATGATATAGGGCAATATAGTTTTGCTAATAAATTTTAAAAAAATAGCCGCACAAATTATGATTTCTATTGTCTTATTTTCATGAGTTCACAACATTGGTCTAGCTAAAAAATAAATTTGATGCATGTTGGACAACGGAATTAAGATAAAACACGAACAAAGAAATTTGATTTTTGTTTCCAATTTTCATGCGTTCAATATATTGGGAAGCAAGAAACGAAGTTGAAGCATGGTTGGACAACGGAATTAAGAAAATAAAAGGAATACAAAAAATATTTTGGCTTTTCTAATTTACATGCATTCACAACATTGGTCAAGCAAAAAAAATATGTTGAAGCATATATCTGGACAACGGTATTAATCATGTAAGCGCTAATTTCAATGAAGTCGAACGATTCGTTTTCCGCACTTTGTAAATCACATTTACTTTTCATTCAATTAGATTACAAACGACCTTATTTTATAAAGTCGATGTCTTCCTCACAGTGTAATACTCAAGGACGTCCCCAGACCCTTTTCATTGGGGGGGGGGGGGGGGGGGGGGGGGGGGGTGGGGGTGTAAAGGTCATCAATTGCCGACAGAGCCATTTGTGCCGACAAAAAAAACTTTCGGCTCGCTTCGCTCGCCGGAATTCATACACGCATATTTTAGTATGGACTGTATGGTCAGAAACGTCAATCAGTTTTCAGACATAGTCGGGGGACACTAATTTGATAATGATAATTGAAATGTTAAATAAAGCAGCGCGCAGCGCTGATTGAATAGTTCTGGGGGAGCCAAGGGCGTATCCAGGACTGTTTTTGATAGGGGGGGGGGGGGGGGGGGGGCACACATCCTCAAGCCATCTTGTTTATCTTAAATAATGAAACGTTGAAACCAATACAAAGGGCGCAAAAAGCTGCAGAAAATATGCGCGCCAGTGGCGTAACTAGACTTTTTCATTTGGGGGGGGTGGGGCAATAAGGGGCAGTGACGTGAAATGGATGGGGCTTCTAATGGGTGGGCTTCATTCTAGTGTCAATAAATGCGCGCGTAGCGCGCGAAAATTTTCGACTTTACGCCTACCCTTTGTACGATTGAGCTACATTTCGGCTCTAAACAAGCTTGTACCATAGAATATTGCATTTTGGGAAGACATGCGCGCGTAGCACGCGAAAATTTTTCATCTGTTACTTTGTACCATCATTATTCCATGATTCATTTGGGGGGCAAGGGTTCAAAGTGGGGGGCTGCCCCCCGCTGGTTACGCCACTGATGCGGCCTGAGCGCGCAAAATGTTTCAGTTTTTGAACTAAAATGGTCATGGAAAACTGTCCTGAAGCTTTCTTGAAGCGCGCAAAAATTGGAATTTCTAACACTTTTAAGTGTTAGAAATTCCAATTAAAAAATAGTCAAGTATGACGTTTTTGACGGTTTGATATTGCATAGTTACACATATCAAGTCCTGATCCAAATCGTATGGATTGAGGGTCATTATAATGTTAAAACCTGTAGAAAATATGCGCGCAGAGCGCGCAAAATTTTTCATGTTTTGAACTCAAATTAAAATGGTCATTGAAAACTGGTTGGAAGCCTTCAGATACTATAAATTAAGCTTAAATAATGAAACATTGAAACTAATACGCGCGAAGCGCGCAACATTTTGCATTTCTAACACTTAAAGGGTCCAGTATAACGTTTTTAACGTCACCCATATAATATTCGGTTTGGTTCGAGACATTTATAATGTTGGAACCTGTAGAAAGAATGCGCGCGAAGCGCACAAAGATTTTGAGTTTTTAAACTAAAATGGTCATGGAACACTTTCCTGAAGCCATCTTGTTTTTGTTGAATAATGCTAACAAAACATGGTCAAATGTTCAGTATAGGCATGATAGGCCTACAGCCTGTATGTCCGACAACGACATAGACCTATACCATTACGTGAGATATCGATTGTGCCCCTGGTGCACACACTGTAAATCCTGGTCTCACGCAAATAACGACAGTTGTGCTTATTGTCTTAATTATAATGATAATTTGCATTGTTCAAGTCGAAGTTAGGACAGAGTCTACTTATGGTCACGTTTTTTTTACCATAAAAGGTGGTTTTGTTACATTCTAATCATTTTTTTGTACTTAGGCTATTGTATTTGTGTAACCCTCTACGCGATTGATTTGTGTTTGGACTTATTTTAACGGCAATTTAATCCCCTTTAATAATTTGAACAGAGAAAAAATGCAACAGAGAAAAAATCCATCACCTTTGATTTAATTAATACAGCTCGTTTTAATTAATACAGCTCGTTAAAGCATAATTAGTCAGGGTGGTTGAGGAAGTGGAGGAGGAGGAAGTGGAGGAGGAGGAGGAGATAATTGTCTAATAATGGGTGAAAATGGACCGTTTTCCTGTAATAGAGCATTCTAATTCTTAGCATTATGTCAGTTTAGTTCTAAATGATGCAACAATGCTTTACATTATTTACTTAAAGTGTCAATTAAGCTAATTAACTAATTTTCAAATCTGATTAACGATGTAGGATGAACCATGTTGCACATAGTCACAAAGCCGTTTTTGTCAATGTTTCAACATTTTCCTTGCACACTGTTAGAACGGTTGGGTAAAACTTTACCCAAGTTGGGTAAAGTTTTACCCAACCGCTGGGTGCTATATCAACAACCCTTTTTCTGGGTAAACGTGTTACCCAACCCCGGTTGGGTAACAGTTACCCAACATAATGGTAATTTTTTTACCCTAATTCTGGGTAATTACATTTTACCCAATGATATTGGGTAATTATTTTACCATTTTGTTGGGTAATAACATTTTACCCAGTAATATTGGGTAATTATTTTAACATTTTGTTGGGTAAATTTGGGTAATATAATTTTACCCAGTAATATTGGGTAATTATTTTAGCATTTTGTTGGGTAATAGAATTTTACCCATGCCTATTGGGCAATTATTTTACTACATTATTGGGTAAGCCATAGCCATTTGTTGGGTAGTATATTTGATTTTAGCCATTTGTTGGGTAGTATATTTGATTTTACCCATAATATTGGGCAATGATTTCTACAATGGTTGGGTAAATTCTATCCTTTTGTTGGGTAAAATAGACTCTATTTATTTTCAAAAGACTGCGTTGTCTGCACCATTATCAGGTTAAAGCGTTAAATTTGTTAGACTTAGAGAACAGTGATAGCCCATCCATATTGGTTGCAGTTTATAGTATTACTGCATGGTAATACACAATGGTTGGCATAGCGTAGGCCAACACTGCGTGCGTGCAACGACCGTTATTAGTTGACGGAATTACATGAATAAGCTTATCTAATTTTCGCTTAAAGCTACGACTGTCCTCTATCGTATTTAATGCTCTACCTGAAAATCTTGTAGACAACACAATATTAGAATATAAATATGTTATTTACCATGAAAAAACCTTCAGTAGTTCCTCCCCAGCCAGCGCCGGTTTACCAGTCACCAAACCGGCCATTTTGTT
>CM069441.1:154506035-154540274 GCA_035610835.1 Ophiura sarsii | reverse complement strand
AGCATTTTACGTCCAACAGTATCCCCGTGTGCAGTACGCGTGATACATAACGCGAACCATATATGCATAGAGGGCGTTTTTCAATAAATAGCGATGATATTGTTTTAATCTAGTTTTGCTGTGTTTTTTGTTAGTAGAAACAACAATAATGGCGATTTTTAATGTTCATCTTGAATTCTGAAGTAAATGTTTAAACATTTAAACTTTTCAACACCACTTAATGTCCCTTTAAGACAGAGTCTAAGCTCTTACATTGCATTGACACCTAATCGTTGGAGTTAGACTTATACTTTTGCGATAGACTGATAGTGGGCTTGCAGAGTCTACAATCAGTACAATGAGAGCAATTGGCCTACATCATAAGTATAGGCGAATTATTTAATATCTCGTAACCTATGAGCCAACATGATTGGCCATTGGCGACATTATTGACTTGGGTTTGCATTGACAACGACAATGATATAGGCCTAAGTTAGTATAATTAAAGAGCAATACAGGTCCCACACATTGCCCGTTAGGCCTAGCCTATAATACTAATCCGACACAATTTTTTGCTAGGTGTCTTGACAATAAGCAAAACACTATTTGGGCCTATAGGCTGTTCATGTGCGCCGACATAAAATCTCATACAAATGGGCTCGTTCACACAGTGCCTACAAATTTATATGCCTACATTGCCTTTGTTCATTTTTGATTTGTGTTAACATAACATATGCCGACACAACATTATCATTTGCGCATACGATATCTGTTATAGGGCTTTCTCCCCTTCTTTCCCTTTTCCTTTCTTTCTTTCCTCTTTCCTTTCTTCTTTCTTTCCTCTTTCCTTTTCCTTTCTTTCTTTCTTCCCTTCTTTTTTTCTCCCTTCTTTCTTTTTTCTTTCCCTTTTCCTTTCTCTTCCCTTTCTTTCTTTCTCCCTTTTCTTCCCCCTTCCTTTTTTTTGCCCACAGCCCCATTATTTTGCCGACAGATTTGATGAATGGGGGTGTGTGACACCCCCCACCCCCACCCCCCTCTGGGGATGCCCTTGCCTTCCATAGGCCTATCCTTTGTAGGCTATACATACAATAAAATAAATTGGCGGAAACCACCCTGGGTATTGGGTCGGAGATATTTCAGTGGCGGATCCAGGATTACAATTTACAGGGGGCTGACCAATGTTTTTTTAATTGGTAGGCCTACCCACACAAAAAAAATCGTAAAAGGGCCCCAATATTTTTGCCGTCAGGGCAGGGGGGGGGGGGGGGGGGGGTGGGGGCGGTAGCGATGTGGTCTTCCCAAAACCGGCCAAAAATATCGCATGGTACAAGTCGCAAATGTACCGACGGAACCTATGCCTCTGAAAAAGGTAAAGTGGTACACAAAAAGGACTATTGTCAAATTTTACGGGGGGCGCCCGCCCTCCCCCCCCCCCCCCCCTGTATCCGCCACATCCTAAATTCAGACTAATTAGTATCAAGTTCATGAATCCCTAAACTGCCTATTTACGGTAAATAGCAGATATGTGAAATTGAAGACATATGAAAACAATATTATTTTATTAAGACAAAATAATGCTACGGTAGATAGCATGCAGGCTATAATAAATATCAACTGAAAACAAAATTAAATTATGCATTTGTTTCTTTCATTCTTTGATACGTGTGTATAATAGTTGTTGGTGTTTTAGTTATTTGTTTCACATTCATTGTTATTTGAAGACTGCACTGTTCGAAATTTCCGTTAAAATGACGGACGCCGTAAACATGGAAAATGAAATATTCTGTATTTTCCACACAAAAAAATGTAATCGTTCCGTAAAGCATGTTAAAATTAGACAGTGATTTCCACCAACCAACCACACACACTCATTACACTATTAATACACATAATAACAGTACACTTCCATTCCATGTTCATATTCGTAATCTTAAATCTGTTTGATTTTACAGCCCAAGAAAATAAATCCGGAAATGTTGCTGTCGGGCGGGGGAAATTTAACTTCTTGCAGCAGAATTTCCGAACACATTTTTGGCACACTATTTCACCAAAGCATCATTATTTAAACCACACGATATTATATCTTGCAGACTGCCCGCCCCCCCCCCCCCCCCACCCCCCCCCTGACACCTAAAATGGGGACGGCGAAGCGGAAAATGGGGACGAGAAGGGGAGAAAAGAGAGAAAGAAGGGGGAAGGAGAGGGAGAAAGAGAAGAGAAAGGTGGAGGAGAGGGAGCCTAAGAGAAGGGAAAGGGGAAGGAGAGGGAGAAAGAGAAGGGAAAGGGGAAGGAGAGGGGAAAGAGAAATGGGGACGAGAAATTGTTCATGTAGTACATTTACTGTGCGATTTTTTTGACTGATGACCCCCCCCCCCCCCCCCCCCCCCCCCCCCCCCCCCCCCTTACGTGAAATTCACGAGGTAAGTGACTAGAATTTGTTTTGGGGCAACCTTTTACGAAAATGCTTAAAAATAGGGACGATATTGATGTTTGCCCCCCCCCCCCCCCCCCCCCCCCCCGGAATGACAATGCTGGCTACGCGCCTGATATCTTGTCCTATTATCAAATTCCAATTGAAACAAATACGCAGTTTTACACACATCTTCGAATTCTTGACATTCATTAAATAATTCAAATATTTGGAACAATTGACAGAAATGCATTCAATAATTGAACAATTCAGCCATTGCTAATTAATACGCCTATTTGATCAATATTCTATATTGATTAGAACCACCCCATCGCTGTATTGTTTTCATAATTAACTCTACACATACGGTGTCATTTTTATAATTTCATCATCATTTTTCAAGTCACCACGTGTCACTAGTTAGTTATTCTCATGAATGGTAAAAAAATATGCTAATTCCATAAATTCCGGGGAATTATACTTAGTCAAAATGCGAACTTGTCGTCCTTATTGGCTGGCTTGATATTTCTTAAATGATACACTATACTTTTATTTTAACTACTTGCCACTACGCTTTACCATTAAATTTATATTATTTACATGTAAATCAATAATAGTAATACAATTCACACCATGCATTATAGACAGTAGACTTTTAACTAAAGAATGTCTGGTATTTAAACTATGGTGGTTTCTATTGTTTTAAAATGTTTATAATTGTTTGAATAGTTTAGCACGACTTACCTATTGTTTTAATCCAATACATTCTATCACCATTAAACAATATTATCAAACGGGATTACGGGAATAATACAACAATCAGACTGCATGGCCAACATTTAATTTAATTAAAAAATTGAAGTGAATTGAATTGAATCGCAAACGAAATGAAACAAAATGAAATGACATATTTTTGAGATTATTGTTTCTCACAACAGTAAATAAGCTTGCTGAGCTCCACACTAATCTGAAATTTGAGATTGATCGGAGGTACGGTTTTCTAGATATGACAATTTTATTGTCCAAAATCCATTTTAATAAGTCATTTTGAATTATTTTGTTTTGTATTGTTTTTTGGCCAACAGAGGGCAGTCTATTTTCTTTTGTTTTATATTGTTTTTTTGGACTCCCTAGGTAGAATTTCTATAGATTTAGTTTTTTGTTTTTGCTCTAATTCTTTTTTGAAAACTCCTGTAGACTCCCACAGCACAGAAAATAAGGAGAGTAGTATAACCAACATATACACCAAGTGGCATTACATTTAGTAAAGGGCATGAACTTGACAAAATTAATTAAGTGTATTAATTAGCCTAATTTCTTTTCTTTTTTAATTTTGAGATAATAACCGTCACTAAATTATCACATCCTTGTTACTTGTGATTTTGTAAGTCCGCGAATTATTGGAAAAGATACGATCTCGGTTTTGATAAGGGAATTCCCCGAGAAAGAACAATTTGTTACGTATTTGATACTCATTCCCAATCCCCGCGCCCGGGCAGGCCCGGGACTCATTCCTGTCTGCCTGTCAACCATCATTATGCTCGACCAGGGGCCCCCGCTCCAGTTAATATCATTTTATAATTGACCAGTTATATTAACATATCCAACCACAAAGAACGGCTCCCAAGGCTATCATCCAAATATGGTTAAAAAGGCGGAGACTTGTCAGGGTATAAACCAATCATGAAAGCGTATAGCGTTGGCAAGCACGAACTGATGCATATTCATAAGGGATTTCCCGAAACACGTTGCATATTCCACGACAATGCAGTACTGTCAGGTAAAGCACACGATAACACAACGTATTGACATGTGACAGACATTCCTGATCAAAACACGAACTCAAACAGACGTATCGATGTAGTTCCGCAAATATGAATTCTCTATAGCTATTTTATAGCTAATATTTCCGAGCCAAAATCACGGATTATTAACCGGATCGTAAACATGACTTTGGAAGAAGAAAACAGCGTTTCTGAGGTTGGAGAGATATTAGAGTAAGTAAAATTTACATTGTTTTTATGCTGCACAAACTCTGTACTATCCGCGTTGTAAGGTCTTTGTTGTAGTCGCGTGACCGGTCAATTAAAGACAATATTGCATCAGTCACTTTGTTGTGGTGCAATTTTAATGCATTATTTCTCAGCCATAAGGACACGTTTCATTGTCCTTCTTAATCATGCCCAGGGTATCTTATTTTATATACACGTATTGATGTGATCAGTTTCTTAATATATGTTTAAAGATAATTTTTCGTTGTATTCTAGCTTATTTTATGGACAATATAGTCATGTTTTACGGGAATTTTTATATACGACCTTTCATAATTTACCATTGTAAAATTCTTAAGTTCTAAATCAACCTGCAAAACGAACAAGATACGTGACAGGTGTGTTGAACCAGTGTTGAACTGGTTTAAAGAGTATTTCAGTAGGCCTAATTTAATAATGTTTGACCCAAAAGAGATATGTTTATGTTTAATATTATTTATATTAGTATAAAGTAAACCTGGTCAAAACCTCCAAATCTCTGGATTACATATACTTTAAGTCATGTAGTAAGTCTAAATCAGAAGACAAAAAATGATTCACGTAATATAGGCCTAACCGAATTTCTAATATAATATTTAATATCGTCGGTGTTTAGAAATTGGAATAGTACTTCAATAAATGCAATCATGCGATTCATTTCATTTCACTTACAGAAATAAATAAGACATTTGTTTTGCTTTTGGTGACTCATACATTGCAAAAACTAAATTTTTAAGGATTGTAATATTGACGTATGTATCTCATTCCTAATTTCCACACCTATTTATAGACAGAATCTTCATGTTGTACCCGTGGTTGTACCAATGTGTAGTATCAGTAGTAACAATCTTTAGGTTTATGCAATAATAAGGAAGGAAGTACTCTCGGTTATTCCGAAATGTTATGTGGATCCCCGTGTGGATCATTAATAGAGCGTTTTTAGACCTAAACTATATTCTACTAAAAAAGGGAGTCGTTTCAAATGTTTGTCAAAAAGGAATTCCTTAAGTATACCCTACCACTGCATGTCTTCAATTGGCACTTTTAAAGAACGACCCATACACTTACACAGTGAGGAATACAAATTGTAGGGTATTCTAAAGCTTACCCGTCAAAAGAAAAGAAATTATATTGATAAAAATTGTAAGGAAAACTTCAAATCTCATATGTAGCTTTATATTCCAATTCCAAAAATGTAGGCTACCTACACATCAGCTATCACTATGAATACAAATGTGACTTTACATTGTATAACATGTTGGCCTATAAAATTCGTTACCCCTGGTTTTACAAGGTTCCAATGATCAGATCTACTTTAATCTTGAACCAATTCCTTTGATTTTAAAATTATGGAATGTGTTAAAATTTTATTTTAAAGAGAACCAAAAGCAAAATTAGTAAGACATTTACGAGTCTGAAAGTTGTTCAAAATATCGTTCAGAAATATACAAACATATAGAGAAGGAAGTGCGTCTACAAAACGGAATGCGATGCATACTTTCGTTTTTCAAAATCAAGGTTAACCCACATTTAAACAATCTTAACAATACTTTTAACCACAAAAGAAATATTCTGAAAATTTAAAGGTCTTTGTGCACTCTTTGTTCCTTTCACTTAACGGTATAGACAGGACAGGTGCTCCAGGCTTTGTGGGAGTTTAAAATAATTCTATTTTACATACATGACTGATTTTAACCAATTTAATTCAGAAAATGTATTTTTTTTGCTTATAATATTAGGCGAGTTTTTATTTATTATTAGTTAAAAGATATGTCAACGACCGATCCTGATCCTGATAGCTCTATGCCTCTATGGCAATACTCGCAGGAGACATTTGTAATGTAATAGCGAAGTTATTATTTGTTTAAAATATAATTCTTCGAATTTTACACAGTAAATGGGTTATTCCAATGTGACATTATCTTAAACCCATGTGGATACAATGGATACAAGTCAATGACCGACCCTCAGCGATATGTGGCTCACATTTTTGTCTGATGCGTGGTAAATTGTAAGATTAGAGCCTGCTTTTATCAAAGGTTTTTTTCTAGATTCCTTAGTAAACATCCGAATAGTTGGCACAATTTGTCATTATTTTGAGGATTTTAAAATTAATAGGTTCATCAAAAGGATTTGAACAAAGCATTGGCTTCCGGTAATGGAGCATGTCAGTCAGTGAACTCGTAGATCTTTAATATGGTGAACTGGAGAAAGTCTTAAATTTATGTATTGAGTATAAGCAACGGTAAAATAACCGTACGGGTTATTAAAATGCTAGAACAAATTCAATTTAAGCGATATAGGAATTTAAGAAGAATTGTAATTAAAGCAATTGTAGAGAATGTCGCAAGTAATCTGTTTCGCTAAATATCAAGGTTACATTATCCAGCAAAACAGTATTTCAAATATTTCACATTCCATTGTCGCCAAGTGCTTTCGGAATTTTCACCCACTATTTTCATCAATTGTTTCTCATACCCGGTACCCGTCCATTGTGTTTATTTATATGATATTTGAAGTATGCCATATTATTAATTAGTAGCATATAGGCCTATCTGTAATTAAAACGCGATCAATATGGTTATAGTTAGTTGGAAATTAAGAGCTGCGAGATTATTGGAAATATGTATGCATATCCATTGTTCTATATATGGTATAGTGTCAGAATTGTTTGTTCAAATATGTTATGAATTCCATGACAATGTGAAAGTTATCTTTGGAATGTGCACGTGTTTACAGTAAATTTCAATCAGGTATAGAACAATTCATAGCAAATTGTGTCCCCGTTTTTCGACATCATTGTCATTATCACGTATAAAAATCCATAAATATTTGAAATATCAAAATAATTAATTTCATTTAACAATTTACCCTTTCGCGTCGTGTATTGTTTATAAATCAGCGGAAGCTCACCTTTTTACAGCATTTCAACTTTTATATAATTTGTTTACCAAACTGCCGAGATATTAAACTTGATTCGATTCGTGGATTTATTTCGAAGAACTACTATTGTATTTAACACATGAGTAAATTCAGGAGCACGTGACGGTTATATTTCTGAACGATCAATATATTTAATAATATAATTACGAGACACGCGACAGAACTCGGAATTCTAGGTAGAGTTTTCGTCCCTGGATTTATGTGATGTTATTCCATTACAATGCGTGGGCGATTCGAAGGAGTCCACTGATTCACGCTGATTCATCAATGTAATGAGCTTTTGGAGGAGTGGACTGCCTCTGGTATTAGCATAGGGATGCTTTTACCTTATAAGGAAAACACCTGAGCATCTATTACATAATAATTAAGGTCAGAGATGAGGCGTAGCGCCATCTGTACTTTAGCGCGTGACACTATTATTATCATTCTATAAACATCTATAGAAAACTTTTAGATTTGGTACATTTATAGAAATTTGCAATCTTGGATTGGAATATTGGTAGAATGATTCTACTTAATAACAATCTTAAATTCAAAATTAAAAGTGGTCCCTTCCGTGAATGATTTATATCACACTTTAAAGAAGTACATTAACGTTTAGATTGGCATTATTGAAGACTTAATATAAATTAATTAATGCAAATAGATACAAGTAGTTGTATAAAATGTGATCATGAACATTTTACAGAATCATTTTTAAAAACCAGATTGTTTGAAAAGGGTTAGAAACCTAATTACGGTATGTTGAATTTAAATTGGTTATATTTTTAAATATTTCAAATATAAAACAAAAATACATATTAACACATCATATATTAGATGCGTTTACAATCCATCTCGAACACAGACGAGTCAAGAATATCGTAATAACATTTTGTAGATGCTAAAGTGATATATTTTGCTGATGGTTGACGTAGGTAGAACGCATGGTTGATTGATTGTGAGTCATATAATTATACCTGACTTATCGCGAGATATCTGCAACCAAAACAAACACTACTAAATTGCTGACTGTAGCACACAGCAGCAATAGCTTACTTTGTAAATATTGAATACAATAGACACGAATACAAATATCCAGGGTTTAAATAGCAAAATGAACACTTAATGAATTTTATATAAAAATCTCTTTACATCTTTGCCCATTTGCCCATCCGGCCATCCGTATTAAGTTAAAAGGGAGGAATTCGGATCCGGGTGAGTTTGGGAGGAGCTGTTAATAAAGCCTGTTTAACTATAGTATTTGCAACAGCTGATAATTTAAAGAGATATCGGAATCAGATATGGGAGTTCCCCGATTTTAGGGCGGGTAGGCCTATCTCAATATATTGTATTCTAATATTCAGCATTTGTTTAAATGTCAACATCCGCATAGTTCAAGGTTATGTTTTGAAGTCCAATCGTGTGTTTGTTGTGCGTTTGCTTTTAACCTGGTATGACTTTACTTCAATGTCAAGGTGAATTTTTACCAATAAACATAACATATTAATAATTGTTAATGAGGATGAAAACTATAAATATCGAAGCTGTATATTTAATGTATACAGGGCGCATCGTTTCTTTTGTTTGGGTCGATATGATTCAAAAAATCGTTTAAAAATTCGAGATGTTTAAATATCCGCCACTGTTTCAGAAACCTGGCGAATTAATGTAATGATACATTTGACAACATTCAGTGTTTTTATTTAATATGTCTCGATTTAAATTTGATAGGAAAGGATAAGCCCGTAACCTACCAAAATTCATGAATTGTATACGTGCGTAGTCCCGGGGCGTATAGCCAAATCAACAGGATAATGTAGAGATAAGACTTTTCCTGTTCTGTGAACATGTGAAGGACAATGTTTTTCTCCTTCTGATTTCTATGTTCTGCAAACCGCAAGGTGTAGGCCTATGTTTGAATTTGGGAAACGGTCGCCTAGACACAAATGTTGTTATAACATTGAGGTAGTCCAAAAGGCGTTTCAACATAAATAGTATGATTAGAGAGTAGTGTGACGTAATCTGTGTCAGATACCACATCCACCTGTATTTTCTTGTATTGGTATCTATTGCATTACTCTATTTTCAATGGCCTACACTTACCCAACTTCTGGACATGCTGAACCTGTTACGGATGATACATTGTATTCCTTCTTCATCAATACGATGTAAGTTGGTATTATTATATACCAAACCATACAACTTT
Organism: Ophiura sarsii; assembly: GCA_035610835.1. NCBI lineage: Eukaryota > Metazoa > Echinodermata > Ophiuroidea > Amphilepidida > Ophiuridae > Ophiura > Ophiura sarsii. Next base: position 154,530,724 of record CM069441.1, on the reverse strand, counting down.
AATGAAGTAACATACGACTACAAAACTTGCAATACCTTTACCAAAATGACAAATGGATGCTTTGCACTTTATACTAATTGGTCATTTTTGTCTATTTTGTTTCATTTCAGTAACGAACCACAGATGGATGCGGGTGAAGTCTTACGAGAAGTTCTCCTGCACGCCAAAGAGCAAGGCAGGATCACATGTGGGTTCTTCCGCTCTGCGCAGAAACTGGACATGTAAGTGACGTTTTGTTTTTTAGCAATAATTTATTAAATTTAACAAGAGTACAAACAAATGAGACATTTTGGGCCAAGGAAGAATCACCATTAGATAATGCAATCGTTAGATAATGCAATAGTCAAATTTTTATTTCATTACCTTTTGATTGCATTTTGTAACTATAGGTTTCTGGTTACAGAAAGACTCTCCTATACTTTAATAAAGATCAGAACTGTAATTCTTTTGAAATGAACCGCCTATGGCCATACAAGTTACTTTATATAGTCATCATCCATTGATACTCAAGTTTGTCTCTCGTCTTTTACTTTTGTAGGGATCCTAACAGCGTGATGCTGTGCCTTCGTGCGGATCATGATCTTGAGGACGTTGCTCTTGGTATTCACTTCACACTCATGGAAGCCTTCTGTACCGAAAACTTCATCAGGCTACTCAAGGTGAGGATTATCTTCAGCTCGTTAATACGAAATTATGACCTTTTAAGAATTTTAGCTGGAATCAAATATTCGAATTATTTTAACCACATGTTTGCATGGGTTTATTGAAGACTAAAGCCAAAAGAAATACTCAATTGAGGGACAATACTTTTATTCATTTATTGTCTGGACCATTCGGATTGTCACCTGTGGTTAGGTTTCGAGTTCAATTGTAGGTTACCTGTCTTCTGACGAAACTACCACTCGTCTCTAAATTATAGTAATACAATATAGGCAATAGTACAAAATGTATTACAATTACACGTGTTTGCCATATTGCCTCTGCTTCAACCCACTATAATTATATAGTACTAGATTTCGCGGTTTGTGGGTTGGGCGGTTCTCGGGTTGGAGGTTCATGGGATGTGTACTCTTAACCTTAAAATCCAGTTATCACAGGTGCCCTTAATATTCCAGATACCCCATGATACAGGAACCCCATGTGGCCTTATATCCAGGTAGGCCACACCATGCACGTAATTATACTATCCATGTAATTCAGTATAATATGTGTAGGCCTAGGCCTAGCTAGGTTAGGGTTTTATACTGTATGGAGGAATAATTAATGTCAATAGGCAAAAAAATAACTTACGGATATTGCACGCAAAGTTCTCAAGACTGGGCACAGATGATCATGACGATAAACCCCTTTTCTTCCGCCGACTCTAAAACTAAAGACGCTCTGAAATAAGACCCCATCTGTGCCCAGTCTTGAGAACTTTGCGTGCAATATCCGTAAGTTATTTTTTTGCCTATTGACATTAATTATTCCTCCATACAGTATGCCTAAACGTATAATGTATGTATTTAAACCACGCATGTTTCATAGACGGTGCATGTTTGCGCACACCGATATCCATATGTAACATTCCCATTTATACAGGCTGTATCAAAATGATTTGTACTCTGATATGTTCCATTTTCAAAAAAGCATTAAAAATATAAAATCTCTGATAAATACAATATTTTTGATTTTAATAAATAGGGAATTATGTCAACTTATTGATCTGATAATCTGAAGATAATTGGCTGTTGTTTCTGACCGCTATTGTCATTCAAATGAAGATCGACGTAATCATGGTTTTACTCGCAGCAACGCAAATTTAATAGGTTCACTGCACAAACTCTTTATAAGTAGTGAATATATGAGTGCAGTCAGGAGGAACTTTGAATTGTGCGCTTCAGATCTAACGTTTCGATGAAAATGATAAAAACACCAATATTCCTTTAAAAGCTTGTAAATTCTGAAAAAAATGTTCGATTGTCGTAAATCAAAATTCTTAGAAAAGATGAAACTTCAATAATTTTGCATATAGAAGCAAAATGGTCTAAATGGTTCGTAACATATCAAACAAAATTCTGAAAAACTGATCAGACCACGGTACAAATCTTTTTGATACAGCCTGTATAACAGACATCCCATGATTGGTCTAAGGGCCTATCCGAATTGCTAGTGTTAAACTACAACACTGCACATTTGCACTCTCACGGTCTGGGATTTATTCCCGGCGCATAGAGACTGATACCCCCCCCCCCACCCCACATTTCACCCTTTTCATCCTGATCATATGCATAGCTAGTTTAACAAAAACACGCCCGGGAGTTAAAGTTAATTGGAGTCCTCTTTCTTTCCTGGCTGTATGATTGACTTCTTGTTCTCGTCTCCTCGTGCGGCATTATGGTAGGTCTACTGAATTGCGCGGAGACACTGTACCCGCCCCATAAGACCCACTTTACGCCACGAACGCGTACGCACCTTACGGTCCCTGCCATGGTCCCTGCGCCATTACGCGTGCACCGGCAATCGCATACGCCATGTTTTGTTTATACTCGCGCGCGTAGCAACAGTGTGAGTGTTTGTTGTTTACATAGAAAAGTTCGTAAAAATATTTTATTTGGCGGTCGTATAGTCTTGTATAAATGCTTATCGCGATGCGATCTTTAAGGATAACAAACAGCCACATATACAGGAATGTAGCTATGTCCATAATGAAAATATTTTGGGTGAAGACCATATGTCATCTCTCACTCCGTAAGCCACAATTTGAGTCCAAATAGTAGATTCCGGGGTTAAAGAAAATCAAAATTTCGGTAGCGGGCCGTGCGTGACACTTTCGTGACTGTGTGCGTGGCACTGGTTGCTACGTGGGGCGAAGATCCCTGCGCATAGCGATTGCACGGACAGATGGGCAGGAATCTACACTCGGAGTCATTGGACAGACAGAATCGCCACAAATAGTATTTAGATTATAGTTAAGTGTCTATGCCAATGTTACAGGTTTCCTAGAATCCCTAGTTTATGTGTGAATAGAGTTAGCAATCCAATGTCAGTGAATACTGAGAGACTATAAAAAACTGAACAATTAAGTATCACCAACAAATGACCTCTGTTCAAAGTGAATGCCCTCACCACAGTATCATGATATTTAAGTGTCATCACACGAGGTTATACTTTTCATAGATTCAATCCCGCGGGTTCGGTCCATTCAATAATGTACGACGAAAAAGCCGGGTCGATGTGATTGTAGCTGATTTCCAAGAGTTGTAGGTTCATGACATTATCTTTTAACAGTGCGATAAACAATTAGATACAATAATCATTTTGACATTGACTTTTATAACGGCCTATACTGTCGTGTATACATTATAAATGTTGATTTGTACATAGCCGATAGGTATATCACACTGTGTTTGAACCCGTGTTTTGTGTACGACGCCTCACCAGTCACTCACATTACCGAGAAATTCATAATGCTGATGACCTTTTACTTAAACATTACGGGTTGAATCACACTGCCATGCAAATCGCATGAGCTGCTTACGGTGGGAATGAGAAAATCTGATTTTAAAGAGATGTAATTGTAGAAGTCTCGATCAATATCAATTTATCTCTTTCTTCCCACTATTTACAACGCAAAACTAAGTGCTTCCTGCGTTTTTATATACATGATAAGGGCGTGAATATAATACAATTCCGATTCAGCAAAGATTATTAAATTGTCAGTTTCTTGGCAATATTATAAATTGCATGAGGCATTGCCGTCTATAGGAAACAGTCCGGCTTAATGCATGGCGGATGTTCAGTGAGTTTCTGAGAAACAGACTTTTTCAATGGAATATGTCGTGTCGCAAAACATAGTGATTTCTTTAAGGAAATTAAATACATTGTACGTTGTACAATTTGTTTCACGGCGATGTTTTAACCATTGTAATTTTTACTGATCTGAAAGGAAAAGCATACGATAAAAATGTACGATGTATGCAAGCTTTTTGCATTACTTCAAGTGCACATCAAAACTAATTCACCAAATTCAAGGTTATTAATTGACATGCAGGTGTATAGTTGGTGTTCATGTCAGGATCAGTACACGCAAACTCAAGTCATTGAAAGTATTGATGTTTTTCTGTGATAACATAAGCAAGTTTCGACGCCCCTTGGGTTTTATTGACATGAATCCTTATAGTAAACAATTTACAATTATGACAATGGTAGTGGGAGGAGTAGTTTTTTGATTGATTGGGAGCAATTGGATCCAAATGCTCCCTTTGAGATCTTTGAGATGACATGAGTTTCCGTGTCCCGGTTCCGACATGTTTAACGTTAACTAGGTCTTCTTCAAGGTATCTATAGGGCCCATTACCACCCCCCCCCCCCCCCCCCCCCCCCCCCCCCCCCCCCCCCCCCCCCCTTACAAGGATAACGAATAATAAACGCAATGCCTTCATATGTATAGTTAAACACACAATTCTTTTATTCAACCATGTTCATTCTTCTTATCTCAACTCCAGGTCAATTGTCACGAGCAGCTTGCCAAGTTATTAGGAGACATGAAGCAGCCCATTATGACCACAGACGACAATGACAACACACCAGTAGAAGCTTCACCTAGAGTTTCAACTGAAGATTGCGTTTGTGTGCTAGTTGAGGTGAGTCATATGGATGGAAACGGCTATTTGGACTGTATGATCAAAGAAGATTTTAAGGACTTCCCACAATGAATTGCGCGAACGCCAGCCAAAGCTTTTTTTCACACGATGCATTTGTCGAGCTCTTAAGTTTTAGAAATAAGAAAAAGGAACACCGATAGCTAATTTATTCATTGATGTAAACTAGAACCTAAGAGCTCCAACGATGAACGCGCTATGAAGCCATGATTGTGTGCATATGTCTATGGGAACCGACATGTCTATGGAACCGAGACAAATTGGAGACCAGAATTATGGGATTTTGCAAAAACGCAATGCATTGTGGTGGTGTCTGTAAAATCTTCTTTGTTATATGATAGTAACCTTTAATAACTAATATCTTGTTGCAACTTCGTACAAAATAAATTGGCAGGACTTTATGTTGAGTGCTCTCTAGTTACTCACCCATATTTGAACTAAATACCAATTATCTATTTGCAATCAGATTATTATGATATCGAAAAAGTTGTCCACAATTGTTTTCCATATTTCGCTACTTTGGCTTATGAAATGTTATTTGTTACATACACTGACTACTGAGGATATGTATCTGTAAATGTTCCAGTGAAAATGAAACACAATTTTTGCAACAAATCGGTTAAATACTCTAAAGTATGTAACGTTACAAACTGTGCCAGACATTATTAATGTAATTGAACTGTATGAAAATGAAAATAATAGCTATCTGCCAAAGGTTAAACATGGTAACAAAAGCCTTGCATGTGAATACCAAAAAAAATGAATATGAATGCGTGTTGTTTATATTTACACATAGGTTGAACCTTGGGTTGAATTTACTGTTCCAGGTAATTTATCAGGTCATTTGTGCGCAAATACATTTATTTTTGTTTTGTGATACAATTTAGGAACATGACAATATTTACACATGGAATGAGAAAATATTTTGAAGCTACTGCGTCCAGGTTGCGATGACAACATTAAATAGTGCAATAACACTCGTGGAGTTCATGTTCGTATGTTTCTGAAAATTTGTATAACGAGTACAATTTACAAGGGAAATGAATCCTTCCAAACTAGACACCTGCTTCGTATCTGTACTCTTAATTGAATACAGCATCCCTTACTACGCTTACTGGGTAATATAAAGGTCAGTAGCTCACGAACAATGCTCATATTTCGAGGAACTAAACCAGAGCGTACAGTTGACCGAGTTGTAAACTTTCTAATGGATGAAGTCAACAAGGTTTAAAAATTTCATTTTCTTATTTTATCTATTTCATTTGCAGTACCCTAAAGAAATGGATGAACCAACGAGTGCTCTGCTAGACTACTATCAAACTAACGCACAGCTTGGACCATTTCCTCACATCAGTTTGCCGACGAAGTGAAAAATCGACAATAACTATAACTCCCTGTGACAAACAGACGATTTGCAAGGTTGGTTTTATGCAAATTTATGCAAATAACAGTGCTAGCAGGTACCAAGTTGAACTATGACCGACTTGGAAAGCAGTAGCTATCGTGGCTGTGCGTACGTGGCTTTCGGTAGCACGTGACTGCATGATCAGGTAGATAAGACCTGGATCAGAGTCAAAGGTTATGTTTACGGGATCGTGACTTCCCTCCCGGATAGAACATTTTATATTCGAACGTCAACATACTTGAACATAGGACCGACGAGACCGAGTATAATGGATTCAGGCAGGCAGCCAGCCGACGGCGCGGCGGCAACACACCGAGTCAATTATGTGAGAAAAGATGAACTGTGTGAGAAGTCCCTGACGATTGAAATCGTAACCATGGTTACAAACAATCAGGTTTGTTTGATTACAGCAAGACTCGTGATCAACATTTCGTAGAAGGGAAGTCGATACACATGAAATAGTCGTACAATGAATCAAAGAGAGATTTGAGATTTAGTCAACTCGACTCCTAATGTCTGAGACGGCACAACCAACCACCCATGTTTAATTGCATGGTGATTAATAAGGTATTGATCCTTTGGTATCGACTTGACCTTTTCAAGTCATGAACATTAATTTATGAAAAGGGAAAGCTTCCTGAGATTTTCATGTTAATATTTCAGCAATCATTGATGTAGAGAAGTAAAAGTTGTGTTGTTGTCAAGAAAACACATTTGGGATTTTCTCTTTTATTTTTGTTGATGCTTTCTGTATCATGACAGCAGATATATTGGAACATGGTTAGAATTGAAATACTTATGTAATAATTATAGAATAAATCTCGCACTACCTCGCCATGCATGGTGAGAGATATGTGCATGGTTTATTCTACAATTATACACAATTCTTTGTATGTTTTGATACTTTTAATTATTAATTGATAATCACCTAAGCATCATTGGTTAAATTACTCAATGAATTCAGTTAATGACGTCATGCATACAATCACTGCCAATTGGACCAAGGTTTGAACCAAAACGTGTTATTAATTTATTCATCTTTATTTTTTCATTTATTCATTTATTTATTTATCTATTTATTGTGAGAGCACCTTTATGCTCAAAAGTAATGATTATACAAATTAAAAATGACAGCAGCGAATCACTTCACTGCCAATTAAAGCAATACAATCATAATGTATATTAATTAATAAATCAATCGAACATTTTATGTAATGTTTAGGGCGTACAACCAGTGCCAAGACAAGCTTATAATACCAACGAGGCTCTAAGAAGATTCCATGTGCAATCATATGCAAAGGCATATAATGTGGTTAAACGAGGGTCTGTAAGAAAACCATGCTGTAAGCACTACAATTGGTGTGACTTCAATTCAGTCCTCGTTTTCGTAATAACCTTAATTTTTTGAATACACGTTTTAGTTGGGATTCAATTTTCATTTTTCAAGTTATCCCTATTGGGGGTGGGGGAGGGGAGCCCTGTTGGCACTGTATTGGTGTATGCTGGACTGCACAAGAAATCTTCTTTGAATGAGGCTTTATATGATGTAATAGCCTCTGTAAGACGAGCAACAGTAAAGAAACGTATTCTGCCATAAATAATGTAACCAGTATGGATGTGTCAAAACATGCAACTCATTTTGATGTAATATTCCATGTAGTCAAAACAAGGTAGTGTCAAACGATAACTTTCGACATGCACTCAAAACCTATTCTGATATCATACTACAAAATTATTGCATCTTGTTGTGAAATTATGATAGTTTGTTATTGCATCTAGTTTTATTAGCAATGTGCATAATATGTGAGAAAATGTAAGATATTCAGATACAGGCAGTTGGGCCAACATGTATTGCTTTATTGTAAGTAACACTGGTTGTGAAATGCGTTTACACCAATGAAGAATTTGTATCAAAATGGAATTCTGTCAATTTCTTCATGATAAATTGTGAAAATTGTATATGATTGACCATTATATACTATGTAGTATTCCCTTTTTGTTAGAAATATAGACGAATATTGTGTGGAGTTTAACAACCGCAATGGGTATCGAAAGAAAATCATAGAGGGTCTTTTATGAAATACAACAATTGTGATTTTAAGAGTGGTTTGAACTTTCGTTCTCAACACAAGCTAATAATTACTTGACATTTTTGAGTGTTGCTACACCTTTCGTCAACAGGACTGCTGATGAAAGGTGTAGCAACACCAGAAAAGTGTGTCCAGAACGACATTTTAACTTCCAAATCATATTATCACCAACACAGATGAACTGTTATTCTAATTGCATCAAGTATTAATAATGTTTTCACAATGTTATCAGTTCAGTTACCCATTGATATGACATTCAGAAACCAGTGGCCAGTAAAGACAATATCAATGGGCACGCTAACACAATTATGTATAATTTGTATATCAGATAGTAGAAATATATTGTAAATATGTAATATATGTAAATAATAAAATAGCAGAGATGAAATGTAATATATTATTATGTATGAAAGACACTATTAAACCATTTTGATATTTAATTGATTGATTTGATTTATCTATTTTGCGTTTTATTGTGGGTGTTCATGGGTTATGGGTTTGTTCTTCAAGGAACTCGATGCCAACGGACACGTGGAGCATTCTAATCCCAGATGCGATCATTATTGCGAATTTAACCTATGTTATATTAACACTTTTCACGCGACACTTTTCACGCGTCACTGAGTTTTCAGAAACATTTCTCAACTTTTAATGTCCATCTCAAGGATTACTGAACTAATATATGTTTATACTTATTTTAATGCATTTCTCATGGTGATACTAAATATGGTAATGAAATTCAATAATTTTGACGTTTGAAACATTTTGTGAAATTTTGGAACGCCGTCTGCAGACACCTGCCGCGTGGAAAGTGTTAAAACACTCGCGTTTCTATCAATCGTCCCTTTCGACAATGAATTACATACACTACCTCTGACTAAATGTCTTGAATACAATATTGCTTGTTTCTCATGTCCACAGTGGCAATAATATCCAGGCATGAGCTGGTGCATTTATATTGTGTTTATTCTGTGGTACCTTCTAGGCCAACCGCTTCCACGCTGAGCTTCCACAGTCGTTTAGCAGCTTCATCATCTTCGGCAAATTTAAGCAACTTCTTTGGGGCACAGTCACTGTAAAATTAATTTCAAGGAATATTTTCGGTAATGTTGAAACTTGAAAGAACATTTTTATATGTGTTACGAATGTTGGATGTTAACGCCAAACCATCACAAGTAAGCGAAACTCTGACAATATTCTGACATTTTAAGGATTAAGAATGGCGACTAGGGACGTACCTTGGCAACTTTTGTATTACAAATAATTACTTCCTTTGGATTGGATAATCAGCTTCTTAAAACAGCTGATCCAATCCTTAAGAAATCAACATCTGATGTCGATGTCTTCAAACATATTCAACAAATCGACCTCTGGATCTAGCATATTCCACTGAAGATGATGACAGATCAGATCATGGAAACTTCTTGGGATTTCCTTCCACAAGAAAAAAGAAATGATTGGTAAAGATAGTCCTCTGTATATTGTGTTAATAGCGTTTTAATACCTTTGGACATTGGAGTGTGAACATACCTGTAAAATAAACCCGATACGTTAGCGACGCTTTCGTCAATAGCACAGTGAATATTAGTTTGAGCGCCGTGCACTGATGTTTTGCAGAGAAATGTCATTACAGCAGACAACATTGGAGATAGAATGAAAGACAATGCCGCCGGTATCTTGTTCTGCATGAGGTGACGACTAAGCTCGGTGTCCACTACTCCAGGATGGAGGGAGTTGGCAACTACCCCTGTCCCTGTAATGAACGAACAAAATATGGATTTGATATCAAATTAGTATACCAGGGTTGGTCAATATGAAATGAATGAAAGTAATCTTGTTATGAGACGCATGAGTGATTCTATTGAGAGAGTGTAATCATTACGAAGCATGATCCTTTGTCTTTCAAAAGAAAATCACTTTTGGATTTTAAAGTATGAACAATGATGACGTCATAGCATTAGCTTAAAGTAAGTACACTTTGAATACTGCCAAATCAGTTATTTGGAGGGAAATTTGAATTGTTATTGAAACACGAGTTGAGATTGCATGACATACATACATACATGAGAGCATTTCGAGATCGTGGTGCTCATCCGAAAGATGTGTGAACAGATACGGAGCAAGAGTATCACATTGGAGAACGCCTGCCAATAATATCAAATTCATCAGTGTCCCCATCAGGAGTTGTTACTTTGGCCTTTGTGTTGTGGTAAGTATCCTCAATAGCATTGACTATGATGTTTGGGATTCCATATGCTTTCAAAATGTTGATCATCTTGCCTCTATGGATCGTATCGAATGCTTTCTTGAAAGTCTATGAATGTCATTATTGCTGGGAGGTTTTTGTCATGTATCCCTTCAATTATTCTGCGGAGTGCAAGAATCTGGCTCACTGTGGATCTGTTTTCTCTAAAGCCACATTGGTTTGGTCTCAGTTTGCTATCTATATGCGGTCTTATCCTGTTAAGCAAGCATGTGCAACCTTTTCTACCACCCGGGCCTCCTTGTGATTTTGAGATCCATTCACGGGCCGCAGTGATGTCAAACATTCCTAAACACGTCTGGAGGAAGGGTAATAAGGGGAGGGTAAGCTTAGGAATCGTAATCCCGCTTCAGATTGTACTCTTTGAAGCAGAAAATAGACACCATACAAATGAGGCATAGACACGCACTGTTTTGTTCAATGAAGAAATAATCCTCAGCCATTGAATACCCGCTTCTCTTCGTGTAATTTCCTCTAGTTTTACTCGCTGTTGCTGTTGCAAGTGCCATTTTTACCAGGGATTTTAACACGCAATCACGCCTCGAATTATATTTACTAATGCAGTGCGTCACCCTACTAATTATAAGGGACCACACCACTAAATCAATCTGCCATTTGTGTAACCTAGGGAGTTCCAGTTAAAACGGGCCACCTCAATGGGAATTTGGGGATTGCTTCGCGGGCCGCAGATTAGAGGCCGGCGGGCCGCATGTGGGCCGCAGGTTGCACACGCTTCCTGTTAAGCAACATACGATATATGTTTTTGCAACTATGGAACTCAAACTGATGCCTCTGTAGTTTGCAGTGTTGCTCAGAGGTCGCCACTTTTGGGAACAGGTATAAGATTTAAAACAGACCACTGCTCACTAATCTCATTTACGATGTCCCAAGCCATTTTGTGCTGCCGTTGTTTGTTAGCTTCCCCGTATTCATTGAGTTACACTGCTTAAAGGTATCGCTTGTTTGCAGCTTCATATGCTTCATCAAGAGCCTTTTTTTTTTTGCTTGGCCTCAAATGTCTCACAGCTATCGTTGGTGTTCACTGTGATATGTCGGCTATGCGCTTTCTTCAACTGATGCCTAGCTTTTTCCACATTCATATCATAGCAGAAAGCCTTCTGCTCTAAAATCTAATCAGAAACATTCAAAAATGCTTAAAATCAATTTGTATAATTATTTTGATAATCGAAATGATGATGTACGTAGATGTACCAACCAAAGGAAAATTCATCAAATTTTCATTCACGTTCCCGTAATTCCAAAAAATGTTCAATATCACTATTCCGGGACAACCAATTCCACACCCGTAACCCCTGGAATTCCAGCTTTTTTTTGGAACAAATATTTTGTTCCCTCTATAGGGGGAGGGGGGATGGGGCTGGGTGCAAATTTGTTCTGGAATAACCCGTTTCAACCTATTACATGTCCAGCCAAATATTTACAGATTTCAGTCAGTGGGTGAAAATAATTGTTTATGACAAAGATTCATATACTTTGTATTGACTATCTGATATAGAATCACTCATTACGCAAGATCACTTCTTTGCATATTAACCAACCCTCGTACAAACAATAAACATACGGTTTGAAATTTAATTTTAAGAATAGAAGTTTTATATAAACGATGTCACAATGTTGAGGTTTGTTTGAAACGGTTTGTATTTGTTGCTACCCTTTCATATGCTTACCCACGGCTAGCTCTGTCCTGATGGGACCAGGCTCAAGTCTCTTCTAGTAAAATGCTTGTGTTTCAAGTAAAATACTATAAGGTCAAACCTGGCGTGTAAGAAATGAAAGTTGAAGATAGATGGAGGAAGTACTAACTGTTGCTATGTTAGTAATTTCTTAGTTAAATATGTGAATTAATTTATAGCATACCTCTCAATTTGTTGCTCAACTCCATCGTGAACAATATATTTGCAAGTTTGCTTTGTCCGTAAGCGAAGAACGTATTGTATTTGCCCCGTTTTAGATTAATGTCATCAAAGCGAATACCACCTTCCTTTTCGGCCATTTTGTACGCATTTGATGACACGTTGACGATGCGGCTATAGGTGCAGATTTCTTAAGAAGACCAAGGAGAAGGTTTGTAAGGAGGAAATGTCCGAAGTGATTGGTACCGATTTGCATCTCAAAACCATCTTCTGTCTCCCATTGCGGACACATCATGATACCTGAAGAAAGAGGAGAGGCCCATACACCAAAAATGATTACAATTCACGCCAAGTTACTGCATCAATCGGTTAAGGTTATATTTTCATTTTGACCTAAGGTTTACAAAACAGCAACAACAAAACACAAATTCAATATCACCCGAATGGGTAATTATGGACCAAACTAATATAGGCCTATTACTATTAGGCCTATTCCAAACAAATATAGGCAAATTTGAATGTACCAGAATTCTTAAAATAGAGAAAAGGGATGGCCTATCAACACTGATTATACAAAACCTCTAAATGCCTTTGATTGATTTACAAATTGCACAAATTTGACGATCACGAGTCGTTAGAGAGTCTTCACTGTAAAACTACGTTATTCATTTTCCACCTAATTGGTCTTATAATAAAACATCGTTTTAGTCAAAATGATGTCTTATAGTGACCAATTACATGAATTAGGAATGAATTACTAACTTATTTTACTATCTGCAATCAGTGCAGGCAATGTTGTTTGAAATATCTACAATACCTGCGTTATTGATAAGAATATCCAGTCTGTCCTCTGCCGCCAATGTTTCTTTGACGAAAGCTCTCACCGAAGCCAGGGAATTCAAATCCAGCTTTCGGAAACTGACTTTGTCGTTTGATGTAGTAGCCCGGATGTCATCAGCAGCTAACTTTGCTTTTGTCAAATCACGACATGCTAGGATTACTTTTGCACCTTCAGGAAGTAAATAAACATTCAGTATCGCTGTTATTCTACTGCATTTACTCTAATATTTTTACGGTGGGCCTAGGCTATATATATGCTTATATATCTTCTTGATTTACACGGTATTTTCTCCATGGATTATCCTCCTGCTGACTAACTTTCACGATATTTTCACTGTATATCCTCTTAGGTTTTCAGTCTTTCCACTGCAAATCCTCTCGACTTTCTCACGATATTTCACTGTATCCTCTTGATTTTCTCACGACCCTTTCCCTGTATATCGGCTTGATTTTCTCACGATCTTTTCACTGTATCCTCTTGATTTTCAGCTTAATTCCACTGAAAATGCTCTCGACATTCTCACGATCTTTTCACTGTATTTCCTTTTGATTTTCAATCTTTCCACTGAAAATCCTATTGACTTTCTCACGATCTTTTCACTGTATATCTTGACTTTCACGATCGTTTCACTGTATCACAGTCCTCTGCCATGTCATTGAGTAATTTCCCATACTTGTTGATTTTCACGGTATTGGCAACAATCACTCACTTCGCTGCCATTATACTACTTAGGGACGCACCATTAGATTTTCAGGGGGGGAGGCGGTATAGAAGTTTGGTTGGGGGGGGATTTTTTTCTTCTTTGGGGGGTATTTTTTTTGCGCCGCCGAAGGCAGCGATTTAAAAAAAAATGTATTCCTACATATTGAGGTGGTTTTTTTACTCATCAGGAGGGGGGGGGGGGGGGGTTGCCTGCATATAGAGGGGGACTTTTTTTCTTTCAAAAACTTCCTATATACCCCCACCTGAAAATCTAATGGTGCGTCCCTAATATTATAAGTCCATACTTTACGAACATTGATTTTGAATTTAGACTTTAAATTTATCACAGAAAACAAACATCCGGGCCTCTAGAAATTGTTTAAACATTCAGTGAATTCATTTATAGAGGTGGAGTGGCTATTTAATTGTGGTACACTATTCATTCTCACCTCGTCTTGCCATGTCTCTGGCAGTCTCTTTTCCTATTCCAGTATTAGCTCCAGTAATTATTACGGTTTTACCGTCTAACCTTGCCTTGCTAGTACACCATCCGGATCCACGGATTAATCGTCTTATCGCAAACATCGCAACAATCGGACCTATTAACAAAAACACAGGTGATTAAAAACTCTCACACGGACCTCATGAATGAATTGCAACTTTATTATTATCTAGAGAGTTTTTATCGTTGTCAACTTGACATCATTGACGAGTATCAGGATGTTTCAAATATCGGTCTCCATTTGATTTTTAGAGGTTAATGATCATGATGATTGAGTATATATCATTTGTTTAGAGGAAACTGGAAATTCTTAACATTTCACTTTGGTTCCGATGAATTTCGAGAAAGGCACAGCCCCGAGGGAAATTCATAAAATGTTAAGAATTCTCACTGAACCCAATAAATCAACTATCAAAGTTATACATTTCATTATATTACTGTAATCCAATTTTGCCTTAAAGGTATATTATGTGATCTTTCAAGGAAACGCCCTCAACATCGAAAAAAAATTGAAAGCAGATTTTCTTGCAGATTTACATTTCTGATCATAAATCGTACATACATTCCAAGTTACAGGGCGATACGATTCTTAATTACTTCAAAATCATGGTTTTAGTGTGAAAATAAACTGTCGGATTGTCGATTTTTGTCCGACAACTTATTTTACTCTAGTCTAAATTCACTCTAAAACCATGATTTTGAGGTAATTAGGAATCGTATCGCTCTGTAACTTGGAATGTATGTCCGATTTATGATCAGAAATGTAAATGTGCAAGAAAATCTACTTTCTAAAAAAAATCATGAATAGAGGGCGCTCTCTGGAAAAGATCACATAATATGCCTTTTTAAACATTAAAATGAAATATTTTTATTTTCAATTCGCCGTTTGAGCCCTCGGAGAACCAATCACTATACTCTATTTGGCTTCATCTGGACAGTGACGTAACTTATACCAGGCGCAGCTTTTACGCACGCGTATGTATCTTCCGCCTTTCAACGCTCGTGTATATACGCCAGTGCCGCGAGTAGGCGCGAGAGTCATGTGCTGCCATTAGTAGAATACGCGGTTACGTCACTGTCTCGAGATGGCCAAATTGACTATAGTGGTAGTGAACGCGCAATCAGCAACATGCAATCCAATGAATGCACGACATCACGCGCCATTGATCATGCGCGTAATGCTGACCCTTTGCACCCAGGATATCATAAATAATCCCAAAATGGTTGCTTCTGATTGGAGCACACCTGGCATGCATATTCATAAGGTTATATGCATATTCATAAGGTTATATGAATATTTAACAAACTTGTTGCCTCATTTCAAAAATCTGTAACCACTATAATATCAACATTCAACAACAAAACCTCACCAATATTTCATAAATCTGTCATCACTATGCACGAATATGGTACCATTATTTACAAATACTCACCAACATTTCGCATGTATTTCACTCTTTATTCATTCACCATTTATTGTTACAAATGTCACCATTAAAATGATTATTTCGCGAGTTTTTACCATTGCGTCACGAATTCAATCAAGTGAGCAAGTCATGTCATATTGACCCGACTTTTCACATTCTAATGAATTAAAATACATACCTATTCCGAAGCAAAGTAGAATACTAGTCCATTCCATTTTGAAAACACTCAATTATGATTCACGTGTCCTGCTAACTGCAAGTCTGCAACGAGAATCACCTGGATTCATAAAAACTAGTTCCTGTTTACATAATAGCATAATCAAATTAAGGACTGACAAGACATACATACATACATACATAATCTTTATTTATCCACGATACATAGGTCAACTTAACAGCTGTTTTTCACTGAGGCCGTGATAACTCTAAAATTACATAACATATTTCTTGAATCTTATACAGTGTAATAATAATAAAACAAGATTACAAAATTGAATTTTAAGATACCGATAATTACAACTGACACATTCGTTTAAGACGGTTGATAAATATACTAATATTAGGGGAGACTTGAATATTTTTGTCAAGTTTGTTCCATTCAATGGCACCCCTATAAGAAAAACTGCGTTTTTTATAATTTGTTTTAGGTTTAGGAATAATAGCATTATACTTACTTCTGCGTAAATTGTAATTAATTACATCATTATACAAAAGTAAATCGTTCAAATATGATGGTGCAGTATCATTGAGTATTTTATAAGACAAAATATTACAGTTGTATGTTTGTCTATTATCAAGTGGTAACCATTTAAGTTTATTAAGAACTTCAAGACTAGGTGTATCCCAAGCTACTCCACAAATAATACGAGCAGACCTGTTTTGAATAATTTGAAGACGAGATGCTGAGGTTAAGCCACAATTTCCCCATACAATATTACAATACTGTAGATGAGGAAGTACTATGGCACTGTATACAGTTTTAAGAATATCATGTGAAAGAAATGGCTTCGCTCGCTTTAACATGTGTAGACCCTTTAACGCTTTTTTTCGGGTATATTCAATATTTTCATTCCAAGTTAAATGTTTATCAATAATTACACCAAGATGTTTACATTTATCAACTTTAGTTAAATTGTTTCCATTAATTTGTACTGTCAAATTATGATTTTCTACATTTGCTAAACGTTGCCTTGATGAGATCAACATGAACTCTGATTTTGTTACGTTTAAACTGAGTTTATTGACTTGAAGCCAATTTCTTACAGACTCAAGGTCTTCATTTATACATTTTATAATATCATCAACTGAGCTAGATGCATAATAAAGACCTGTATCATCTGCATACATGCTAACTTTAGAGTGAGATACACAATTAGGTAAATCATTAATATATACAAGAAAAGCAAGAGGGCCGTCAATTGAACCCTGGGGCACTCCACACTGAATTTACTTAGGGCTAGAGAAAGTTCCATCAATACATGTTGATTGTGTTCGATTGCTTAAATAACTATGAAACCAATTAATGACATATTTACTTACTCCATATAACTTCAATTTTTCTAAGAAAATATCATGGTTTACAGTGTCAAAAGCCTTTTTAAAATCTAACATACATACCCCAATTATATTACCTTTATCAATTTCATTGTACCAGTCTTCAGTTAAATTAATTAAAGCTGAAGCGGTGGAATATGAAGGCCGGAAACCAGACTGATTTACATGAATCATATCATTAACATTTAGATATTCATATAGTTGATCAAACACAGCCCTTTCAATAACCTTTGAAACAACAGGTAGAATAGAAATAGGCCTGTAATTTCCAGGATCAGCAGGATCTCCTGCCTTAAAAATAGGAGTAACTCTAGCTTTCTTCCAATTATTAGGGAAGGTACATGTAGTAAAAGAATGATTAATCAAATGTGTGATGATTGGTGTAATAATTGGTGCTGCTAGTTTTAATAATCTTGATGGGATATTATCACAGCCTGTAGCTTTATTATCTGATAACTGAGAGAGATACTTTAAAACAAATTCATGTGTAACAGACTCAAAATTGAATGATTTATTAGTATTGCAGTTTGTATTTTTGTCGCGTGAACAATTACTATTACTAGGATCATCAGTAACAATTTTTGATGCAAGTTTAGGTCCTATTTCAGCAAAATAGGTATTTATTGTATTTGCTATATCTATCGGTTTATTTACAGAACCGTTTTCTGTATTCAAACAAGTAATGCTTGTATTTTTACTTTTGGAAGGTATCACAAAGCGCAGTTGCTCCCAAGTTTTCTTAATATTATTTTTATTGTCAGTGACCCCCTTATTTATAAATTGTTTTTTACTGGTACGCACTAAAATGTTACATTTATTCTTGGCATCACGAAAATCTTTCCATTTCATAATGTCATTACCTGAGCGGATGGCTATTACTTTAAGTTTATCTCTGTGACGCATAAGTTCGATAATATCTTTAGTTAACCATGGTGCTGATTTTTTACGTACCCTGTGTCTTTTTAAAGGAACATGCTTGTCAATGACTTCTAGAAAAAGTGTTTCAAATAAATTAGCAATTACATTAACATCAGCATTTAACATAACTTTATCCCATCGAATTAACCTTAAATCACTTAGAAATGCCTTTTCATCTAACTTAGCGTAAGATCGAGATATAGTATACTTGTGGTTTTGTTTACCATAACCATAACTATGTCCTTTTGACATATTTCTATTTGGATTTGTAACACTTGTATATTTAGACTTTGTGCTCTTTTTACTGCTCCAAATTGCATATGTCATGGAGTGATCACTTATACCAACATGAATTACACCAGAATTTGAAATTTGTGGTCTGTCTGTACAACACATCACATCAATCAATGTAGCACTTGTTTCAGTAATTCTAGTTGGTTCATCAATTATTTGTTCAAGGTGAAAATCATTACATACATTATTTAGTCTAACAGTATAACAATGTGGTACTGGTGACTGCAAATCATTATATTATATTATATAATCATTATATTATAGACCAGATCATTATATTCAGAAAGAAGTTCAAATCTTTAAAAAGTCACGACTTTTACGATTCCCCTTGCTCATGTTGCTGGGCAGATAAAATTGCTTTTGGCTTGTACCTTCCCTGCTGGCCTGAGCATAAACATTATGCTAGCGCCCTCTCACAGTTCGTGCAAAAATTGTGTAGTAATTTACTGTCAACATTAAATTGAATATAATCACGCAACGAATCAACCCGGGAATCAACACCAATCATGAAGTCTGTACTACATTATAATATATTAAAACTGTAACACCTACGTACCATATGCATGCAAATATACCGGCAAATATGCAAATGTATAATTATGTAAAGAGAAGTGGTGATTGTAAATAAATCTCTTGCTTGTAGGCCTACTTGTAGAAAAAACAAAAAACAGTTTAGATGAAATTGAACTTAAGGGATATTTGGTTCACATTCTTCTAATAGCACCAAATTTGTTCCATATGTTGCTCATACCATACTCTTTTGATTTTTGATGGATGCCAAAATTTGAGCCTTTTGGGACTGCCATAATGGCCAATTCCAATATGGCCGCCATTGCTTTAATTAAGCTGAGAAGCATACCAAATTGTTTGTCTGAGCACAAGGATTCTGAAAATGTATAGTTTGCCCCACTTCTGATGTGTGGTTACTGAGATATTGAGCAAAACGTGAAAAGATCGTTGACATTTGCTTTTGGGGTCAAAACTTGAACATGTTCCGATTTTGACAAATGATATCTCAAATTGTTCGTCAGATCACAAGGGTTCAAGAAATGGTATTTTTTACCATCTGGAAT
Organism: Ophiura sarsii; assembly: GCA_035610835.1. Taxonomy (NCBI): domain Eukaryota; kingdom Metazoa; phylum Echinodermata; class Ophiuroidea; order Amphilepidida; family Ophiuridae; genus Ophiura; species Ophiura sarsii. The sequence continues at coordinate 154,511,138 of CM069441.1, read as the reverse complement.
CTTTTTTGCTTATACAGGGTCAAAAGGTCACAATCCCCATATAGGCCTACGCCTATATAATCCCTATATCCTATTTATATGCTACGCCTATAATACAATTTGACCTTTCGCCCCCTGTACAAGGCGCGTATTAGTTTCAATGTTTTATTATTCGAGCTGAACATGAAGCTAGAAGACATAGCTGAACAAGATGACTTCAGGAAAGTTTCCCATGACCATTTTAGTTTAAAAACTGAAAATCTTTGCGCTCATTCTTTCTACAGGTTTCACTAATTACTAAGAAATTAAAAGTGAAACGAGAACTTCAGAGTATGAATTGAAAGCATTTTTATTTAAAACAATTCAATGAACTGTGGACTGAGAATTCTTAAGGCCTGACCTATGTGTCCAAGCCTTTTTAATATGATTCACACTACTTGTCAAAGATGTTAGAATACGAATTAGATAGAAAAGTAGGCAACAATTGATGAACATTGCTACCAAGATCTTTGACAAGCATTGTCACAACACATCAACATTTAGAGAATGAATTTATTTGAAATTACCTGCTATATCATAATTATTATCTACGAGCCTTTTGAACATTATGTAGCCTACATCATTATCACAAAGAGTATTCTTAATCGATTGTAACCACTTCCACTTCAGACTACCAGTATGGTTAATTTTGTAAAGTGCATTGAAAACAAGTTTAGGCCACCTATAGGCTAAAGGCCTACTACACCATCTGAGATTCGAATTAGCATATCGCAATAACTACTTGTCTTTACCCCATAAAAAGTATATATTTTCCACAAAGTCTATGATATTTTCTGAACGGTAATCTCACAAGGAATTCAAATAATGTGATTGGAATTTGCATAGGACCTAACTGTTGTAAAAGCGTATACATGTTCTAATAAACATATGCCTCAACTCAACAAGGCCTACCAAAATCATAGATTTTGAGGGAGTCAGAGGCTAGTGGCAGACATTTGCTATTAGAGTTTGTAGTAGGCCTATGGCCAACATGTATCTAATGTGGCTTAAACATGTTAAAAGCTAGCTCGTTCTCGTAGCGTAGTGTCGTCTCGGGACTAGTGTCGTTCTTCCGCATTAGTCTAACTAGATCAGTGATCGTATCGGAACCGGGAATTGACCTGCTTACCTTTGATTTGAATTCTCCTGTGAAAGGCCCGGTGAAAGGCAAAAATAGACTGCAATTTGTCGGACAATTTGTATCATCCGGCATCTGGACTGGTTTGACTACAACTTTTTCTTTTCACGCCCGGCTTGTGTGGTACACGTAGTCTACATGTAGTGCACATGGGTGCAATAATGTTATCAAGCATGTTATGTAGACTTTATGTAAACAAACAAATACAATGCAATGCGCATGACTGCTGCTGCCCTACTAAAAATAGCTCGTATACCAGGGGCGGTGTTTGGCCGGCCCTGAAATTCGAGATGGATTTACTCAATTTCGTAAGTCCTTTCCCATGGACAAATGCGCGCATAGCGCGAGAAAATTTGCCATTTTTATACTAAATTGGCAATTGCCCATCATCAAACCGGGCAAGGGGCAAAGTTGTCATTTAGATGGGAATCCCTTCTCTTTTATCTTCCTCCCCTCCCTCCCCTTTCTTTCATTTCTTTCCCTTTCCTTCCCCTTTTCCCTTTCCTTTCCCCTTTTCTCTACCTCTCTTCCCTCTCTTCTTCCCTTCTCTTCGACTTTTTTTTAGCCCGGTAGTTTGAGCAGAGAGATCCTATTACACCTCCCTGGTTTGAGCTGGCATTTCCCGGCAAAGCCGTCTGGGGGGGGGGGGGGGGGGGGGGGGGGGCGGCGGGGGGGGGGGGCACTCTGACCCCGGGAGATACGCTACTGTATACATAATTATATAATTGTGCAGGCGCATGTCCAGGGAGATGGTTGCTTTGGGGAACTCAATGCCCCCGGGTGCCCAGATTTAAATTTTAAAAAAGGTATATAGGCCTACTATGGAAAAGTATGCCCCCCCCCCTCCCCACCACTGCTCTCAAATGTGTCACTCGGCGGCAAGCCACTCGGAAGAATTGCACTCCCACTCGTAGCCATAACCACTGGGGCAACACCCCTATGTTGTGTTGTTATTTTTAGTCGTATTATCATTATTCATTTTTTATTCATTTAAAAAAAAGAATCATATAAAAACGACTTATTCGTTCTCCTGCAATTAATCATCTTTAAATAATTCTCCTCTTAGCCTACTTGTAGCAGGGTAAGGAAACAAAAAAAACCCAAAAAAATCCCGAACCTGCGATATTTAACGATATTAAAGTCATCAAAGTATACATGAGTCAAGTTGTGTGCAAATAATTTAATTTAAATTCTCTTAGCCCCTTAAAAATCTTTACATGCAAATACTAATAGGGATTGCATATGCTGTCCCAAAATGATTAGTACCCATCGATGCCCAAAGTTCATTAATTTTTTCCATCATCAAAATCAATGAGATCAGGTCCGTTGTGTCTTTCATCGTCTTTTTGTCATACCCTTTCATTCGAATTTTAGATCATGAATCGGATTTATCAAACTCAAGATACGCTCCATATGTAACAAAACAAATCTTGTCTACTAATATAATCTTTTGCTCCTTTCTACAGTGTGGTTCAATAAAACGTTGACAGTTTTTAGAAGCCATTTTTGTTGTTGAAATTCTGTAGATTTCAAAAAATATTTTTCAATATTCATCAATTATATGATCTTGACCATCTATGCTGAAAAATATAGTTACAAATAACCTTACGGTTGCAAAATAACAGCTATTTGAACAAAGTCTGTCCCATTTCACTCTGTCCACGGACGGGTACTGATTTCGCGACGTTACATTGAATACTAAATGATGATGCATGCAAGTATCTAAGATTGTTAACATTTTAACTATCTATTCAGGTGTGAAATCAATACGAAATAATAATACCACGAGTGACCTAAATTAGAATGATTGATTTTCATAGATTGGAAGTGTACCCGTACCCGTAGACTTATCCGTGGACAAAGAGATTTTGGAGAGATTCTCTTCAAATAGCTATCATTTTGCCGCCATAGCATTAATATTGAGATTTTCAGCATAGATGGCCAAGATCATACTTTTGAGGAATATGTAAAAAAAATTAAACCAAATCCCACAATTTTGAAAAATATGGCTTTGAAAAACTGTCAATGTTTTATTGAACCACACTGTATGTTAACTGTTATTAGTTATGGTTGTTCAAATAATTAATAATTCATCATTTCAATTCAATTTGAAGGGTAAAAGAAGTTCGTCACACTTGTGTGACCTCATGCATTGTTTTATTTGATAAGTGTTTAGGGACTTTTGAATAGCTATAATGAAGTGGTATTGCATGGGTGAATTAGCAGTGGCTTATCTATAAATTTATTTTCACATTGGAGGATGAAGTTGGTGAGGTTAAAAAGTAAAATAGGCTACTCTATCATTTTTAAGACTATTGTAGGAAACTCCACCCCAATATGAAAAAGAAGTCTAAGCCACTGCTAATTTAATGCACTTATCAATTGCATCCCCGGCCCCTAGGGACCCGGGGCATAGCGGGGACCATGCGGGGACCGTACGCATTCGTACAAAAAACGTTGCCCGGCTATGCGGGGGCGTGTACCGGGGACGTACAAAACGTGCCCCCGCATAGCCGGGGCCGGGCGGGAGTAATTCTGTTATACCCTTCACAGGGGTATTCAATGACGGTATAGCATTGATTTGTGTGTGATTACGCACTGAAAAACTCACAGCTATTCAGCTAAGACTTGTATTCTTCACAGCCAGATACACCCTTTGTCCCGCACATTGCGGTTATCACTACAGACCCATTCATCTGTCTCGTTCAGATAACACACAGTTATGACAGTAATCACACACAAATCAATGATTCCTATATACCTAGTGCAACTTTTCTGTTGCATGTGCGGTCATTGAAATCGCCATTACTTTAAAAGTATCCATTCGATTTTGTTGAATGAGGTATCAAACTGCGGAGAAGAAATTTGCTCATTTAATATATATCTCAGATTTTTAGTACCGATTATATATTTTGAATTAGCCAACCTCAAAGCACCTGGTCAGGGACTTTATGTGCTAGGTGTATTTAAATGTCCCTCAAGTTTAGCCTCAAAACTAGCTCATATCTTACTATAAATCTGGAAACGGTGTGTGTTTGTGTGTTTGTGTGTTTGTGTGTTTGTGTGTTTGTTATCCTTATTTCTCCGTTAGTTGTGATCAAAGTGGCGCCTTATTCGCATGAAAGATAGAGGAAATAACGGGAAGGGTATTAAAGTTTATTTCAGTGAAATTGGTTAACAATTGGCTCCAAAAACAGCAAAAAACCGCTCAGATTTGGCTTATAAAGCCACTAGAATTGAACAACATTGTGCGTTGCGCGTACTACCGCGTAATCATACCGTGGTAACACGTCGCAGTGCATGTTTGCGTTCGGCTCACTGCCGCGCGCGGCACACGCGCCCTACACATGGCGCAGAAGCACACGGGATAATGGTGTATAGGCAAGTACAGTGTGTTGGTTGGGTATTTGGTGTCATGTTGGGGAGGAAGGGGGGGGGGGGAGGGCGGGGTGGTGTGTAAAACCACGGGGAAATGATTTAGGATAGGCCTAGGGTTATTAATGAGATAGCGTTTTGCGGGGGTTAATGAAAACAACCTGATTTCTTTACTCTAAGTTGGCATGCCAAACAATCTAGGAGACCGAGGGTTAATGAATGTAGCCACGGGAAATGGTTTAGGAGGGTTGTGATTATAAATCAAACTGGTTGGGTGTGCATGGGGCCGGGGGGGGGGCTGTAAACACGGAAATGTTTTTAGGATAGGGTTAAGAGTTAATGAAGTAGCCGCGGGAAATGGTTAGGAGGGTTATGATATAAATCCACCTGGTTGGTGTAGTTGCGGGGGTGGGAGGGGGCGATTGTAGAGGGTTATGTGGTTTTAAAAGTACCGAGGTTAACTGATGCGGTTTGAGAGGTAGGGGTTAATAAAGTAGCACGGTAAATGGTTTAGGAGGTGACATGGTTATAATCGGTTATAAATCCACCTGATTTTTTTTTGCGGGGGGGGG